>VZTO01021147.1:0-24311 GCA_013400615.1 Syrrhaptes paradoxus
GAGTTCTCATTACCTTCAGACAGCTGAAGTCCCGCAGACCCCAAAGCTTCAGGGTCCCGTCTGCCGAGGAGGTGGCCAGGATCTGATCCACGGGGGAGAACTGCACGCACCAGATTCCACGCTTGTGGCCAGTGAAGACACCCAGCAAAGAGCAATCGGAACAGGACCACAGCTTGGCCAGCCGATCCTGCGAGCCCGTGGCAATGAGCCTGTCGTTCGGAGAAACCGCCACGCTGTTGATGTCCTAGGGACGTCACACAAGCAGAGTGCAGAGGAGTTTAGGTCTTTGCTCTTGCCGTTGGACAGGTAACAAATGCAGGGTATGAGACAGGAAAGATTTCAGGACTAAAAGCAGGTTCTGACGTCAGGTGGAGCGTTACCTTGTCATGACCCCTCTCGGTCACTTTTGCACGAAGGGTTTCCGGACTGGAGATCAAAGCAGCTTTTGCTTTGGAAGTGATGGATTCCGGGATGTTCCAGATCTTGATCGTGCAGTCCTGGCTGCTGGTTACTACGAAGCTCTCTTTCAGTCTGAAAGGAATAAAAATGTCAAGTGTACAGAAAAAAAACCCAGTGGCTTCCCCTGCACAGAAGAAAACACTTTCTCCTTGCCCACCGGGATGTACACACATCCAGGCACTCTGACAGGTGCTGTCATGTTCCCTCAAGCCATCCTTCATTTCACTTTTTATTACCTCGAGCAGGAGACAGCGCCCACCCCGTGTGCGTGACCCAGTCCTTGGGCAACACAGCTCACGCTTCCGTCTCTGCTCATCCGCCAGACCCGAAGGCTTTTGTCCTGGAACGGGAGAGGACAGGGACCGCTGTGCTGTTTGACGAGCGGTCAGTTCCCCGCGCGTTCGCCACACCAGGAGCCGGACTGCTCCCTTCTTTCCAAGTGTGAACCTTCGCTGCCTTCGCCAGAGCAGGTGAGCGCGGGCACAGCCAAGGCGCTGCAGCCTGGGGTTCCAGCGCGGAGGTTTAGCTCTGGGTGGATCAGGGCAGTCGGTGCCTTTTATTCCAACATGTTTGTTTGCACACAGCTCCCCATCGCTCTCACTCTCACATCTCTGAGCTCTAACGCAGGAGCAAGACACTTGGAGAATGAAACACCTCCTTTCAGGCTGATCAAATACAATTAATCACATTGCCCCAGGGACAGCGTTAAAAAGGGACGGTGGAAGGACCTTGTATTTGAGGGATGCAGCAGCCAGGAATTCTGTCTGAACAAAACCCCTTCTGGATCAGCAAAAAGGCATATGAGAACTCTGCCCATACAGGTCACTAGAAATGAAGAGTTTCACTAAAACTGACCCACCTTAGCACAGCTGACGAACATCAGGCCTTTTCTGAAGACATCCAGAGCCAGAATTGTTTCTGAACAGAAGAAGAAAAATCAGCTGCAACGTACCAGTGAAACTGGACACCAGAAATGGGTGAATTAACCAGTCCACTGCTCACTGACTGGGGACAGGTTTGGGACACTCAGGCACACACCCACGCTCACTGCGGAGTGACCGGCCGCTTAGGGCACTGGTGCGAGCCTGTCCCTTGCAGCCACAAAACTGCATTCAGAGCTCACACCAAGTTCCTACGACTTTAACCCCAGTTTAAGTTGATCTCACTGCTAGAGAAAGGGACTGAACGGGCAGACCCAGGAAAAAAAAACAAAACCAACGCTTGCAAAATCAGGACAGCGTAATATACACTTGCTCCACACAACTCCAAAAAGTGGTGTGACGCTGTTCCAGAGAGAACTCAGGGGCTCCAGGTGTGAGAGAAGCTGGCTAACGAAACACTCGCCCACCTCCCACCCACGTCAGAGCCGAGCACACGCACCTGTGTGGCCGTAGAGGATCTGGCAGTGCGAGGTGGCCAGCTCAAACACTTTCAGCTGAGGGCTGTTGGTAGCCACCACAATGTGGGAATCACCAGGGCCCAGGAACTTCACGTCCAGAACCTCATCGTTGTAACCCGCGAGCTGAGGACGGCAGAGCAGGAACAGTTTAACAGTCAGCTGGGCAGAGAAGCACCGACCGGCACCACGCTCAGGGAGGCTGCATTACTGTTACTTTTAATTTAATATTGCATGGAAAAAATCTGATTAGACAGAAACGGGAGCAAGGGAGGGATTTCTGGCCAGGCTTGCTCTGCTTTCCTTTTCCCACCTTTGTGTCTGTGCAATATTCCTCCAAACAACCCCACCAGTGAAAGCAGCTCCGGTTGCAGCCCATGAGCAGCTCAACAACAGGCAGGAGGGGAGGGCAGCACTGGACAAAGCTTTCACCAGACGCAGAGCTGATCCTCAGGCATGGATAAAGGCAGAGGGAGGCTGAGGGCTGTTACCTGCTTCCTGAGCTGAAGAGTTTGAGCATCATAAAAAACAATGTTGTGTTCCACGGACACCGTGACAATCTCGTTTCTCGCGGGCACGAACGTGCACTGGGTGAGGCTGCGCTCGCTGGCCTCCTCCTTCAACTCAAAGGGCACAGGCTGGGTATGTACGCACGCGGCTGTGGCAACCTCCCAAACTTTCAGGATGCCTAACAAAAACAAAGACACAAATGATGGGTCAGAGCCACTGTTTTAGACGGTGATAAGACAAAGAACATAAAACAAACCCTGGCCTCGCCTACTGGACAAAGCTACGCAGCTTTACAGCAGGACTGGGAAGAGATCCAATCACATCAGCATGAAAGGCCACAAGGTTTTTCTTCTTCAGTTCAAATTAAACTTTTTCGCAGTTTTTTTCAAACACAGGCAATGCTGTGCCTAAGAACAGTCCTTCCTCAACCTCTCAATCTGGCAGCAATGTGCCAGGACACTCACCTTTGCTGCCAGCTGTGACAAAGTGCAATCCTTGTTTCTTCACCCCCAGCTGGGAGAAATCTCCCTTTTCAGGTAACAAGACAGCAGCTTCCACGCTCTGCAAAAGAGTTGGTGAAACATCAGCTGGGTGCAAGGGACCGGAGCCCCATTTCAGCAGCCGGAGCTGTGGGACAGCCTGCTGGTGCCGACGGACGTGCACACACCACACCGCGCTGCCCCAGACCACCCGGCTGCTGGGGACCAGCAGGCAGACACAGCCAGGGAACAAAGGTTTTACACCACTGCCCTCTCCTCCTGCTCCAGCCCTGGGCCAGCGGAGGCAGCAGTAGCATCTGTTTCCTCAAACTGCCCAGACATGACCACAGCGGGCAAGGAGACAAAGACAATAAACAGCTTTAGACACAAAGTTTTACGATGCCTGGAAAGTACAAGGAAGAGAAACTCGATTTCATAATATATAGGAAGCTGAAGAGGGAGGTGAACTGCAGGACTGGGATGTGGAAACTACAAAGGATCTCAAAGGAATAAAGAAATGCAGTTTCACCTCGTAGACAGGGACGGTTCGTTTACTTTTTCTGGTTTTCAGGTCCCACACCATGCAGATTTTATCACGGCCAGAACTGCAAGTTAAAAGAACAGTTTCAGCGCTAAATCCATTCAACTTGGGCTCTGGGTGCAAATTTGGAACTGTGGGAAGAAGCCCACATGAAAGAAAGCACCAGCCTTCCCGTGACAGTGCAGCGTATCGCCAGAAACACAGAGTCAGTCACGGGCTTGTGGAGTCAAAGCAGAGACTGAAGACTTCCAGCAGCCCTTCCCCGACCCCACAGGAACACCCAGTCTCTGGCAGGAGGCAGGGTGATGGCAAAAGAAAGGCGAAGCCTCTGCAAGGTTTTACCTAACGAGCGTGTTTCCATCTGCAAACGCCAGCGAGGTGACAGCGCTGAAGTGGCCGTCCAGCGTGGCAACGCACTTGCTGGAATTCAGGTCCCAGATGCGGATTTTGTAGTCGATTGAGGAGGAGAAGAGTTGCAGACGGGAGATATCAGGGTGGAACTCGACAAGGCTGGGCAGAAGGAGATGCACTTGAACAGGACAGGAACAAACTATCCGGCATGAGGCCAATATTTAAACAAATACACATTCTACACAAAAAGCTCAACACATCAATCCATGGGAATCTGTAAGAGGACTTTCTTTGTAGGACGTCATTCCTCTGCCACCCACTGCAAAAATTTACAACTGGTCTTTGCCAGGCTTTCCACGTTCTTTAACCACACCAGTTAGCAAGCACAGATATTCCACTTAGATCTCAACAAGTTTCTTGACCAAACTCTCTGGGCTAAAGTCAATCACAGTCCTACTCCTTCACCAGACATTTAAAAAAATCAGAAAACAGAAGAGCCCAGGACCTGCTCAGAATGAGCCTTTACACTCCTTTAACTCGAGACCTTTCACATCAATCCCAGTGTCCAAGCGCCACACAAACACCAGCCAGTGACAGACACAACTCATCCTTACTGAACGACTCCTGAAGATCCCTTCAGGTTGTGTGTGCAGTACTGTTTGACCACATCCCATATCTTAATGGTGCTATCACAGCCGCCTGGGAAAAGAAGGGAATATAAGAACGAACTGTGGAGGAGAGAGACACAGGAGGTCCAACATATCTACAACTGTAAAACTCCACGGGTTGCAAACACAGCAGAAAGAAAAATGATTCTGATAACAACCCCCCACACGAAGAGGAGCTTGCAGAGCACCTTTCACTTCCAGAGAGCTGGGCAAAACCTGACTGCTGGCAGTCAGACCTGAAGGACAGGGAGGTTACAGGTCGTGCCTGCCCTCCACCTCCAAGCGTCCCCAATCTGCACTAGGATGACGACACCACAGTCTCACAGGTGCCTGATTTTTGTCACTATTTTACTAAGTATGTTTTAGATTTAACGTTGAAAGGATCCCTCATTATCAAGACACCACTTCTATCTAAGTAAAACCTCTTCTGTGTCTGAATTCAGCTCACGACCTCAGGCTGCGTCCAGCTGAGGCAGAAGCAGAAGTGTTCCACTATCATCCCCATCACACGACACCGCAGCGGGGTCATACCTGTGGCTAACAACGTTGAAGTAGAGTCAAAGGCCATGCTGGCGACGGGTGCGATGTGCACGGCTTTCCAGGTGCGAACACACTTGTTCTCTCGCCAGTTCCACTGCTTCAGCAGCAGGGCTCGGCTCCCTGTCACGAGGATCTGTGCGAAAGCCAGGCGAAGGCAAGCGCGATTAACTACTCATTAGATTTCAATTTCTTTCAGTGCCCATGCACACAGAAATGCCAGGTGCTGTGACACTCCTGAAGCTCAGTCTCTCAGCTTTCCTCTGGCTCGAGCCCAGAAGGGGAGACAAACAGAAAAGCCTTTGAGAGATCCCTGGAAAAGCGGGACGCTTCCCGGCAGAACCTTCCGTGTTCACGGGCGTTACGGGGAGGGCTGACAGAGCAGCACAGAAACCACGCAGCAAACACGTACCTCATCGTCGGGGCTGAGGATAAAGGAGGTGATATCCTCGTCATCCTCCTGTGAAAACAAAAGGTAAAAAAAACCCACAGTGAAACCACCCATGGAGTGCTCTCAGGGCTCCTTTCTCTACGGGGGTTCGCTGGCAGCCAGCAGCTCCCTAAGGGACAAGGCAGCTGCCACCTGCCTGCCTCCAGAGCCCTGCCTGCCCTGCCCTGCCCTCCCCTGCCTCCCCTCCCCTCCGGGGAGTTTTGCAGGAGCCACGATGGTGGGAAAACACCCCAGGACCCTCCCCTCCTCTCACCTGCTGCAGGCTGTGGTTCAGGGCTCCCGTCTCCACGTCGATGACATTCAGCTTCGTCCCGCAGGGGCAGAGCATGAACCGGCCATCGCGGCTCACCTGCGGGAAAGGGAACCGGCAGCGTCAGGGCGCCGGGAAGCGGGGGATCCCCAGCCCGCCCCTCGCTGCCCCAGCCCGGGAGGTACCTGCACCCGCCCGCCCCGGTAGCAAGGCTCCAATCTCCTCCACACGGCGAAGCTGCAAGGGAAGGAGAGAGACCCGCGGGCCGCGGTCAGACCGGAGCCGCGGCGGCCCGGTGGCTCCCGGCCGCGAAGCCCCGGGGCAGCGCCGCCGCCCGCCCCCGGCCCCGGCCATCCCACCGCCCCGGCCGCTCCTCACTTGCTCTTGAAGCGAACCGGGCTGGCGGCGGCCGCCTCCATGGCTGACGCCGCGTGCCGGCAGCTCCCGGTTGCTACGGAAGAATGGTGCCACTTCCGGCGCATACGAGTGACGTCAAGCGTTACGCAGGGAGGGGAAGCCGTGATCGCCATCTTTGGTGCGGGCAGAGGGCGGCCCCGCTGCCTCGCCCCGATCCCCCGCCTCACGATGGTGGAGGGGAAAACCCCCGGTAGGTCCGTGCTCGCGGAGGCAGCGGAGCCCGGAGCGGCCCCGCACCGCTGCCCGGCGCTCCGAGGAGTCTGCCACCGGAGCAGCCCTCCCTGTGCCGAGGGAGCGGCTTCCTTGCCTCCGTGACAAGTGTGGGGAGTTTAGACAATAAGAACTAAATAAAAATACTTAACAAGCTTTCAAGTAATTCATATTTTATTGGAGATATATAAATACGCAACTGAATAATTTTAAAGCATTACAGCTATGAATACGGTGTTCTAGTCCGTGACAGCATCCTCTGTGCCCTGGGCAGCTCTCACGTCCAGAGGCAGTGGAGAGGAAACAGTCACTAGGGAGCGGTAAGGCAAACACACCGCCCCGCGGGGCTGCTGCCTTCGGGAGAGCAAGGCCGAGCCCCCAGCCCAGGCAGTTCAGCCCCACGCCCAGCAGCACCAGCACAGCGCCTGCTCCAACGCGTCCGTCCGGGGAGGCCGAGCGCTCAGCGCCTGTGGACAGAGAGAAATCAGCTCCGAGGAGCAGCCGTGACCCCGCACACACCATCCCCCGGTATCTGCTCGGTACAGCGGCTATGGGAACATGGGTTTCACTCCCCACGCTTTAGGGTGGGCAGTAAGCTTTATGTTCCCTATGCTGTCGGCACAGTTATCTCACCAGGGGCCACAGGAGACCCCCAGTGATTTTCAGACCGCGCCTAGGACCCCCCCAAGCCCCTTCCTAGGCCTCGCCAGAGGCTCTCCCCTCCGCACCCCACCAACACTGCCTCAGACAGCGCTATAAGCACCCTTCAACCAGTATTTTATTCTTTTTCCCCTCCCAAAAAGCTCAAGGAGAGCAGAAAGCCGCAGACACCACATTCCCCCACACATCCTCACCCACCTGGGGCTCCCCTCAGACTGAACGTACACGCGTGCCCGCTCCTTTATATAGTGAACTCATGCGCACGCGCTGAACTAGGGCATAGATACCGGCCCCGTACCCTGTATAAATGAGCGGAAGGCGCCGCTCTGCCCCGCAGTGTATTCCCCATTCAGCGCGCGGGGCAGACACAGGCCGGCAATGCTCTCGCGAGACTCCGCGAACTATAAATAGCGAGCGGTGGAGGCGTGCGGCCTTCTACGCTGAGAGATCACGTAAGGTGGCGGGAGGGATGGTGCCGGCGGAGGGGCCTGTGCTCCATCCGCGCCCATCGGGGCCGCCGGTAGCGCGGGGGCGGCTGTACCCGGCCTGATGGGCCGCCTCTGGGCACTGCTGCCGGTTCCTGCCGGGGCGATGGCGACGGTACCCCCACTAACGCGCCCCTCTTTGTTCTAGCAAATGGCGGACGACGCCGGTGCTGCGGGAGGTGCAGGAGCGGCCCGAGGGGGCTTCCGCGGCGGCTTCGGGACCGGGCTGCGGGGCCGTGGGCGCGGCCGCGGTAGGGGCCGAGGAAGAGGCCGCGGGGCTCGTGGAGGCAAGGCCGAGGATAAGGAAGTAAGTGGCTCCCGGGGTCGGGGGAGGCCTGGATGGGGCTGTGCGGGGTTGTCCCGGGGCTGTCCCGGGTGGCGGGAGCACGGCGCTGGGCTGTGTGAGGGGCTGTGGCTGCTGCTGCCCTGTGCCCGTGGGGTGCTGGCACCTGGGGCTGTCCCTGACCCTTTTCCACGGCTTTCTTTGTTAGTGGATTCCTGTCACCAAGCTTGGTCGCCTGGTCAAGGATATGAAGATCAAGTCTCTAGAGGAGATCTATCTCTTCTCACTTCCGATCAAGGTGAGCTGCTGTGAACATGGAAGTAACGTGCAGCAGAATCTTAATTTGAAATGCAGAGTCAGCAGGAGTTCCTGCATTTGCTGTTTGCTCCAGTTGAAGGCATAAACCAACAGAAGCTGAGGGCCGATGTGGTCATGTATAGTGAGGCGTGGTGGGGCTGTGTGTTGCATTCTGTATCAGCTTGTTGAACTAGAATTGTAGGAGCCTTGCTAGCTGTGTTCAGTTTGTTTAAAAAGTGTGGCCTTGTGTGATGAAATGACTGAATCCTGCAGGAGTCGGAGATCATTGATTTCTTCCTGGGGTCTTCATTGAAAGATGAGGTCTTGAAGATCATGCCTGTCCAGAAACAGACTCGTGCTGGTCAGCGTACCAGGTTTAAGGTAACCCTTTTCCTGTGTTATGTTGAAAACTGCATGTTAGCTGCTGCTTTTTTTTGTGCTATATGAATAAATCAGTTCAGATACCTTTGCTTTCTTCCATAGTGTTTAGTAAATATTTTTGAATGGGGATCATCTTATGTAGCTTGCAAGCTGCTTGTATTAATTTTAAAACCCAAGTAATATGTCCGAATGTTATTTGAAACAGCCTTAACACAAAATTAAGTCTCACTTATGCAGCAGTGTGGGCTTTTCGGGAGCTGTGGTGGAGAGAAAAGTCTTGGGTATAAAGAGGGAATGCTGTTCAGCAAGGAACTGAATCTCAGTTCTTTAGCCTTAACTGGTTTTGAGTGAAGGATGAGCTCTAAGGGAAAAAATGGGCTGCTTGAGCTATGAGCTCTGCTGTGTGGGTTTTAGCCGGTGGTGTTTTGGTTTGTACTTGGAGTGAGCTGAGTATTTGCTGCTGAGCACACCCCTTGGGTTACCTGTGGTGAGAGATGCTGACTTTTCTTTCAATCCTAGGCTTTTGTTGCTATTGGGGACTACAATGGCCACGTTGGTCTTGGTGTTAAATGCTCTAAAGAAGTTGCCACTGCTATTCGTGGGGCAATTATTTTGGCTAAATTATCCATTGTACCTGTGCGACGAGGCTATTGGGGGAACAAGATCGGCAAGCCCCACACCGTGCCTTGCAAGGTGAGCGTGACTCGCGGGGCTGGGGCTGGGTGCTGGTGCTGTAGTGCGTGTTTTGGGAGCTGTAACCCCTTGTGTTTGCGCAGGTCACGGGCCGGTGCGGATCTGTCCTGGTGCGTCTGATCCCAGCCCCCCGTGGTACAGGGATCGTGTCTGCCCCTGTCCCCAAGAAGCTGCTGATGATGGCTGGTATCGATGACTGCTACACCTCAGCCAGGGGCTGCACTGCCACGCTCGGCAACTTTGGTAAGCTTTAGGTTTTTGGGTTATAGCTCAGCTGCGTGTGTTGCAGTTTTTTGTCATTGATGGGGACACAACACACCCATTTCTGTAGTATTTTTTAGCTCTGTGTTGAATCAAAAGCTTCTAGCTGTCAAGCAGGAGTAAAGACTTGATAGTTTTTACAATGCAGGTTACTCCTGCTGTAGGTGATCCTGAAGATCTGTAAAAGTTAATTACAGGAAATTGTCTTTTTATACATGTGTTGATATTAAAAAAATCTCCCAATCTGCGCGATTGCACTTGTGTGAAGTAGTGTAATTGTCGTAACTGGAGAGAGAAAGAAACTTGAGTTTTGTGGGTATACCAGGGAGACCCCACTGTGGTCTCCCTGTCCCCTCCTGAATTCCACATTCCTGCAGCTGCGGGGTGGGTACTAGTGAGCGGGTTTCTGTAGCAGTGACGTGCGATGTTTGATTTGTGTCCGCAGCTAAAGCCACCTTCGATGCCATCTCCAAGACCTACAGTTACCTGACCCCTGACCTCTGGAAAGAGACGGTGTTCACCAAGTCTCCTTACCAGGTAAGAGCACTTTGGCAGTTTGCAGCTCAGATCTGCCCTTCCTGCCCAGTGAGGGTCAGATGCTGCACCCAAACAATTTGCAGTTTAATAATGGGAGAGAGGCTTGCGGTCAGAGCTGACTGCCAGGTGGAGCCTGATTTTTCAGTGTGCAACTTTTGATTAAAACTTGAAAATGGCATTTCATGGACAAAGGAAATGGGAAAGCTTTGAAATATTAAATAAAAATAAATTGTATCTGAGCTACTCCAGCCCCCACATACACATTTTCTTGGAAGGGGGTGCAGTGTTGAGAAACCTGTGATAGTGGCTTCAGAAAATAAAACGCTGGGTTTTGTGTTGTTTTTTTTCTTGCAGGAGTTCACTGATCACCTGGCAAAGACCCACACCAGAGTCTCGGTGCAGAGAACCCAGGCAGCTGCTGTGGCAACGACTTAAGTGGGTTTTGTACAAGACAATAAAGTGATCAGTGAACACGAAATTACACGTTTGGGCTGATGGGATGGTGTATGCATTGGGCAGATGGATTAGATCCCTGCTGGGGATTTGAGTAGGTTCAGGTCTGTGGGCCAGAGCCTGAACATCTGTCAAATGAAACAGCACGATGCGTTCCACTGATCCTTGTTAATCAGGTGTTAATCCTAAATGGGGTCTAGAACCAGCTCTGGAGAGATGCGCTGTCCCGCAGCGTGTAGCCTTTACCCGACTCAGGGAATCTCTGCTGGGGCTGGGCAGAGCAGCACGGGGTGTTTCTGTTGCTTTGTGGAGGTGGGGGAGTGGTCCTGAGGGGAAATCCCAGTGAAGGCAGCCAGGAGCGCCTGGAGTTAAGGGTGGTGGTGGTTCAGAGGAGGGTAGCAATCAACTGGAATTCAAAGGTGAATGCAGAGCTGAAAAAGAAGAATTGTGAAGGTGTTTGCAGATCTGTTCAAAGAACGAGTCTAGATTCTGTTGTATGGCAGATGGCTGGGCTGCACATTTATTGTAGGGGGGCAACAGCATCATCGGAGTTCAGAGAGGGAACATGCAGCACTGGATACAAGCACCAGGCAGGGAGGTGTGAACCGTTCAGATCTACTGAGATGATGCCTCTGCTTGTGCCTTCCTCTCCTCCATCATCCTGTGCTTCTGCTTCATCAGGCACGTCCTTGCATTGCCATGGACACCAAGATCACCATCTGAAAGGAAAGTAAATGGCTGAAGAGTGGCCCTCAGCAGCTGAACGGAACTCAGCCTCTGTTCCAGGTGAAGTCAGGGACTTGGCTTAGAACCCCTCTCCCTGCACACTGTCACTGCCGCAGCAGAGGCGTGCAGGCCCCTGCTGTACTCACATCTGTCCTGGTAGGCCTTGGTGACCTGTGCCAGCAGCTCCACCTCCTTGGCACAGTTCTGGAACTCATTGGGTCCTTCCCTCTGCTTGCATGCACCCAGCCTCTCCCGAACTATCTCCACGATTTCTGTATCAACCAACCTGCAGGAAAGATGATAAATTCAACCACAGCCAAGAGATGACAGGCTGAACAAAGGTGTGATAACCTGTGGAAGGTCAGCTCTGGGTTTTTAGAGGATCCTGGTCTGTCCTGCAGTGCACTGCAGGAACCAGGGAGTGCAGGAAGATGTCCCAATGCCACCCCACTCAACTCTAGGATGCTGCAAGGGACAGCAGCACTATGAAATGGGTGTTCTGTAATGGGGTGAGCAGGAGGTGCTGCTGCAACACCCCCAAACTGCATGAAAATGCTGCGAGTTCAAGCCAACCCCTGCAGTTCCCAGGGCTGACTAACCAGAGCAGTGTGCTCTGCTGTGGGCAGCCCAGTGACAGCCATACCTGTCCCTCCTCCACTGTGCTTCGGCCTCAAAGAAGCAGAGGTAGTCGCCCTCCAGACACTCGCTCAGGTCAGGTACGCGGCGAAACTTCTGGTGGTAATAGTAGAACTTGTTCTTGGCTCGCTGGCGCTCGATCCACTCTGCAACAACAGCCCTGAGCCCCTGAGCTCAAGCACTCACCAGCTCGCTGTCCCCTGCCCGCCATCTGTGTGTCTGTCCCTCTGCCCATGCTCTTGTCTGTCCCACATCCCCGTGTCTGTCCTAATGTCCATGTGTTCTTGTCAGTGTCCAGTGTCCCTGTCCCAGTGCCCATAGTGTGTTCTTGTCAGTGTCCAGTGTCCCCGTCCCAGTGCCCATACTGTGTTCTTGTCAGTGTCCCATGTCCCTCTGTCCATGCTGTGTTCTTGTCAGTGTCCAGTGTCCCTGTCCCAGTGCCCATACTGTGTTCTTGTCAGTGTCCCATGTCCCTCTGTCCATGCTGTGTTCTTGTCAGTGTCCCTGTCCCTCTGTCCATGCTGTGTTCTTGTCCGTGTCCCTGTCCCTCTGTCCATGCTGTGTTCTTGTATGTGTCCCTGTCCCAGTGCCGATGCTGTGTTCTTGTCAGTGTCCCATGTCCCTGTGTCCGTGTGTGTCCCTGTCCTTGTGCCCTTCCGTGTCCATCTCCCTGTGCCTGCCTCAGTGGCTGTGTCCTTGCATCTTTGCCCCGTGCCCCCGTGTGTCCCCGCCTGTCCCGGTGTCCCTGTGCTGAGGCCCGACTCCCGCCACGGCCGCGGGTACCTCGAACGAAGGTGACAGGCGCGTCGACGACATAGTTGAAGGCGGTCTGTAAGAAGGTAACCGGATTGGGCACTGATGTGATCCTCTCGGAGACCGGGGTGCGGGTCGGCGGCACCTTGTACGCCTCCCAGTCGCTGTCCTCCGGCATGGTGGCGGCGGCGGGCGGCGCGGACAAGATGGCGGCGCTCCACACAACCCCGCCGAGGTCAGAGGGCGGCGCTCTGCGCATGCGCGGCTGCCCCGGGGCATGCCGGGAGATGCAGTCCGCCTGTGCGCCTCCCCTCAGGGCCGGGCCCGGCCGGGAGCAGCCCCGCGCCGCCCTGGCCGCGGGATCGGTGGCCTCGAGGCTCTTTTCCGGTGAGAATCACCAAGGCGGTCTTCCCTGGGCTGATGGGGGGATTTTTTACCCTGTTTCTCCCCGAAGCAGCCCCCAGGGGGATCACAGCTCTGGGGGCGCGGTGCCTCGTCAGGAACAGTCCCAAGTGCTGCCCTTCGCCTTCGAGCTGTTGAGGAGCGAGAGGTGTAAACTGAGCCGCCGGCCGCTGACCTTTACCGCTCCGTGACTGCTGCGTCCAGCCGGGCAGCTCAGCCGAGAACGTAAGGAATACAGCAGGGCGTGAGGCTGGGAGCTAAATTTGTGTCTTCAGACCAAGAACCATCTTAAGCGTTAGACCGGGGGGACACTTACTGACAGCCTCCTCCTGCGGCGGGCCGGGGCTGGAGCCGTCCCATGGTTGGTACCGCTCGGCTCTGTGTGCGCAGGGACGGCGAGCAGGGCTGGGGGCCCGGCGGTGTTAGTAGGAGCTCGATGTAGCTCCACTTGGGCTGGAAAATAAGCCTGGTGGAAGGTGCAGCCGGGACTGATCTCAGCGAGGAGGGAGCTGCCGTGGACGTGGATCTAACCCTTCGCTGCTTGGGCTGAGCCCTGCTGCCCCTGCCTGGGAGCCAGTTGTGTGAGAACTCGCCCGTGTCTCTAAAGTGCTTTTGCTTTTCTCTCTGCCTGGCTCAGCATGGCGTTGCGATTGGGGTTTGTATAGTTAGCTCTTCTAATTTGATTTCCAAGGTGCATAGATAACCTGTGCGTGTTCTTATTACTGATTCCTTTGGGCATCCTTTCCTGTTTCTTCCGATCGTTAGCTGTGCTTGTTTGGTGCCATTTGCCTTGATGATACGAAGCCCGTGAATCCTGAGCAGGCCCTTTTGGCGCTGCAGAATACAAAATAAATCATTATAATTAACATCACAGAAGGGCGCACCTATTAGAGAACATATTTCTCCTTCGAAATTCTCAAGCAGAAGGAGGGAGATCATGTTCAAGTTTTTCTATTTAATTGGCATAATTTGTCCAGCAACTTACTAAATTCTTCCGTGCGCATGATGGAAGCTTGAGCAAAATCCCATCCTGTTATGAGTTCTTTGTCTCGTGTTGGAATCGAGGAAGAGCCAAGAATCCCTCTAGCATTCAGTGATGTTAAAGGGGACATTTCCTGTTGTGCTTTGGGTCCTGATGTCTTCTAGGACCTGAAAGAGAAGGTAATGTTTTTTGTTCTTCCTCTCCATAGTCCCACCGCAAGTTCTCCGCTCCCAGGCATGGCCACCTCGGCTTCCTTCCCCACAAGAGAAGCCGTCGCCACCGAGGGAAGGTGAAGACATGGCCCAAGGATGATCCCAGCAAACCAGTCCACCTGACGGCTTTCCTGGGCTACAAAGCTGGCATGACACACACTGTGCGGGAGGTGCACCGGCCTGGGCTCAGTAAGGCTTGGCTGAGGGAGCCACATCCAGGAGGAAATGAGGGAGCAGACTTGTTGGTGGGAAAGGCTGTTCCTGGGGATGGGTGGTGGAGCTTCTAAGCTATCTCCTGTAATGCTGTCCTGGTCTTGGATGGCCAAAGGCCACTTCATGGCCACCATGAGCTGAGTCCGGGGGGTTCATGGGATGTCCCCACGCTGCCGGTGACTGCTGGTTTGTTGGATCCTGCTGGCAGAAGGGCCCTGCAGGATAGCTACCTGACAAATCCTGGGCTTGGAGTGTCTTGCTGGAGAAGTTTATAATGTTACCCTCTGGGATGCCCAGAGGATGGGAGCCAAACGCCAGGGCAAGAACCATCCACTGTAGTGCTTCCCCCAACCTGGGGATGATGGGTTAAATTGTGCTGGGCCACAGGGTCTAACCTGTTCAGTGTCTGGTGATCAGACTCTGCCTGGTCCTCCAGCAGGGCTTGTGGCTGCGGGAGATTGGAAGGGCTGAGGCTGGCTGTGAGAGCAGAGTGTGACCTCGCACCTGGCGTGCTGCTTGCTCGCTGTAAGGGCACCAGCCATGAACGGCTCTCGGGCTGATTCCGGACAGTGCTGAGCACCATTTCCCTTTCCTGTTTTGCAGAGGTCTCCAAAAGGGAGGAGGTGGAGGCCGTGACCATCATTGAGACCCCACCGATGGTGGTGGTGGGGGTCGTGGGGTACGTAGAAACACCGAAAGGATTGAGGAATTTCAAGACTGTTTTTGCTGAGCACATCAGCGATGAGTGCAGACGGCGCTTTTACAAGAACTGGTACGTGGCTCTGCGGCTGGAGAGGGTCCCTGGGGCACCGCAAGTCCCTCGCAGGTCTTCCCCGCAGGCTCTCCATGACGCCCATCCTTTGCAAACAGCTCAGCTACCGGCAGTTGGCTCTGAGGTGGAGTGCAACTGCTGTTTATTTAGTCATGCACAGAGTCACTGCAAACAGCTTGGTGCTGGGAATCAGCATATGCGTATGTAAATTTGTTCTGATAGTGGAACTAAGTTAGCTCTCTCCACGGTATCGCATGGCAGCGTGTGCTGCAGGTTTGTTTTTCTCTGTGTAGGTCGGACCCATCTACTCTCCATTAAATTGCAATGTTTGAGCTGAGGCACCAAATGGAGGGAGTAAAACCAGATTTGTCAGGGGACAAATTAATGCAGAATGTGACCCCTGGCCCTCGTAAACATCAACAGCCCAAATCCCACACCAGTGGAGAGGAAAATGGAAACATGAATTTAATTAACTGTAGGAATCATGTCTCCTGCAAAAGTGCCGTTGAGATCCACCCACCACATGCCTCTGATCCGTGTCGGAGGCTGTTTTCTCCTTTCTCCGCTTAGCTCTGATTTTGCTGCTTGTATTTTGATGGCACTGAGCCAGTCAGTGGGAGACAACTGGATTCCTCATGCAAAAAGGTTTGAATTACCAGTCCTTTTTTGCAGCTCATTATTCACATTCCTCTTCCAACCTCAAAGCCCTGTGTCGTGGCCCCAGCAGCCAGGTGAGGTTCAGGTATCCACAGGGACCTTGTGCCTCCGGGGCAGTGCCTGGCAAGGTGATCTGTCCCCCAGCACTGCGGTGGCTCAGGGCACAGTGAGGTGCAGAAGCGCTTCACCACTCGGCTCTGCTGATGTTGAACACTTTTGTCGTAGGCACAAGAGCAAGAAGAAGGCGTTCACCAAGTACTGCAAAAAATGGCAGGATGAGGACGGCAAAAAGCAGCTGGAGAAGGATTTTGCGGCTATGAAAAAGTACTGCAAGGTCATTCGTGTCATTGTGCACACACAGGTCAGAGCCTCACCCCGAGGGGTGGCCAAGGGGGTCTCGGGGTCTTCCTCAGCATGGGAGCGTGGTGAGGGCCTGGGAACTGGGGTCATGGGGGTGTCTTGGTGCAGTCACAGGAGGCTGAGCAGGCAGAGGGTGGTCAGAGGGTGTGGGACAGCGTGCAGACAGCGGGAGGTGCTGGCTGACCTTTCCAGCTACCTCCTGACACCAACCCTGTCCCTTTGAGCCCCGCTCAGCAGAGCTCCCTGCTTGGGGGATTACCGGAGGGGGCTGTGGCTCGGGAATCCTGGGAAGCCCACACACGCAGGCTCTGCGCAGAGCCTCAGCAGGTGATGAGCCCTATGTCAGCAAGGGAGCTTAGGCCCCATGATCATCTCAAATTAGCAACTGGTGTCAAATGTTTGGCCAAAAATAACTCGCAGGCAGGCACAGTTTTGCCAGATGGAGGTTGCTGGATACAGAGGGCTCATTTTCATGCTGATCCCTGGAGTTAGCGGCTGCTTTGGAGTCTGGGGCAGAGCTAAGCTGTCTCAAGGCTTCACCTGCGGCTGGCACAGACCCTCAAAGTCCCTCTGTGGTGGTTTGGCAGGGGCTTTGCACAGGGAGCTGGGACTGGGAGAGAGCAGAGGCACCTCTTGGTGGGGACTGGAAATAACTGCTCAGTTTGGAAGCCGAGGTGGAGCATGACCAAAGGAGAGGTGCTGACTCTGGCTCAGAGCACAGCGTTCAGCCCCAGGTGGTGNCGCTGACTCTGGCTCAGAGCACAGTGCTGCATCCTGGCTGGTCACAGCGTTCAGCCCCAGGTGGTGCTCTGGTGACGGGCTCCTCCAGGACATTTGCCATGGCTGTCCCTACTGTGCTTAACTCCTGGGGTAGGACAAGGCTGGGCTGTTCCTGTGCTCCCTGGAGGGAGGGCGTGCATCAGCTCCTGCCTGGGATGGGAGCACTGGGAGATGGGGTGGCTGGGCTGAAGGACGGGGAGTTGGGTCCAAGAGATGTGCAGGCACGCTGACCCAGGTCGCTGGCTGTTTGAAAGGGGCTGAGATGTGGTGGGGAGGTGTGGTGGAGAGCTGGCCCTGCTCACCCCCTGTGCCCCTCAGAAGCGGTGGGTGATGCAGCCCTGCCCTCACGTTCACACCTGGGAGGTGAGGGGCAATGTTTTTCCCCAATGCACTGTCTAATGCAGATGAAGCTGCTCCCGCTGCGGCAGAAGAAGGCCCACGTGATGGAGATCCAGCTGAACGGCGGGACAGTGGCTGAGAAGGTTGACTGGGTTCGTGAGAGGCTGGAGAAGCAGGTTTCTGTGCACAGTGTCTTCAGCCAGAATGAGATGATCGATGTTATTGGTGTCACCAAAGGTCACGGGATGAAAGGTACAGAGCAGGGGGACCCTTGCCAGTGGCTTGGTTCTGTCCTTCTAGTATGATGCTGGCCATAAGATGAGGTTGGGGAAGGGGAGTGTTAGCTGTGCTGAGAACCCACCAACTTGTTTCACAGGGAGTAGCAAAGAGCCTCTGGACTGCAACCCCGACATGCAGATCCGTTGTAGCAGAGCGTGGTTTCGTTAATCCCAGTACAGGCCATGTTGTCGGCCGTGCCCAGAGTCCTCCCAGGAGGCTCAGAGGCACGGTAAAGCCACCACCCTTCTCATAAACACCATGTGTGTGGAGGAGATGTGGGTGTTTCTGTGCGTGGATGTGCTCAGCAGGAACCTCTCACAGTCTGATGAGATCCATGGGAAGTGAGAACAGTTCTCTGCTCCGGCCTCTCACGGTGGTGACAGCTCTTGGTCTCCTCGCAACATGGTGTCTTCTGAGAACTGCAGCAGAATGATGAGACTCTTCCCTCCCCAGCACTCAGACACCAGCCCTGAACCTCCCCGGTGTTCTCACGGCCCTGTCTGGTTACTTTTCCAGGGGTGACGAGCCGTTGGCACACCAAGAAGCTCCCCAGGAAGACACACAAGGGCTTGCGCAAAGTCGCCTGCATCGGAGCCTGGCACCCGGCTCGGGTTGGCTACTCCATTGCCCGTGCTGGCCAGAAGGGCTACCACCACCGCACGGAGCTCAACAAGAAGGTATGGCCCAGATGGGCTCCCACAGAGCACTGCTGCGCCTTCCTCCCATGCTGCCACTGTCCTTCTTTGCACAGTGGCCTCTGTTCCCCCCAGCTTCTCAGATGTTCCCCTGGAGATCTGTGGTGTTGTTGTTCTCCACGTTTTTCCCCGTTGTTCCCTGCTCAAGGGACATGTGACATCCCTCACTGCGGAGGTGGGGAAGTCACCATCTCTGTTTCCTTTCTCTTCCTAGATTTACCGCATCGGCCATGGAATCCACGTGGAGGATGGCAAGGTGGTGAGGAACAACGCTTCGACGCACTACGATGTCACGGAGAAGACTATTACGCCTCTGGTAAGGGCTGAGGGGGTAACAGGGCTGTGACCAGCCCTGGCTGCAGGAATCCGAGCCAGAGAAGTAATTCCTTGACTGGAGACAGTTGCATAGGAAATGATCTGAAGAAAATGCACTGAAAGAAATGCAGGGATTCCTTTCCTCATGTTTTGGGCATGGAAAACCATCCCTGTGAGGTGTTTTTTAGGCCCATTGTTATACTCCAACGTTTCATTTTCAGCTGATAACCTGGGCAGGAACTGACAACTTTGTTTAAAAAGAAGTATAGATGACGTTAAAAATCTGATACTTAACAGATGAGTGTTTGCTACCTGGTTTAAAAATTCACTTTTGCTTATTAAAAACTGTTAACTGGGGAATCTAGCCAGCCCTGCTCTCTGTTCACCCCCGTCCTCTGGGGAAGGAAGCAGGGCTGTGGGTTCCCCAGCTCTTAGGGGGTGCTCCTTAGCTGGGATCATGCGGTCAGTGTGGCTGATGTGCTCGGGGGGTCCTGAGATGCTGACCTGAGAGTGTTTTTCGGTGGAAAGACTGTCAGTCACTACCTTCTCCTTCCCTAGAAGATCCCAACTGTGGACACGTCTGCTCCCATGCAGCTCTCCTGCCTGCCAACCCTCTCTCTGCCTCTCCCCACAGGGTGGCTTTCCTCACTATGGGGAGGTCAACAACGACTTCCTCATGCTGAAAGGCTGCGTCGTGGGCACGAAGAAGCGTGTGCTCACCCTCCGTAAGGTGAGAGCGCAATCGGCACTGGGGAGGGAAGGGCTGTAGGTCTCCACAGAGAGATTCACCACGTGGAGAATGCCGCTGCCTCCAAACATTGTCAGGGAGAGTCGTTGGGTCCGTGACGCTGTGTTGCAGAGGGCACGTGGCACACGAGCAAGGTGCTCAGTGAGAGCGTTGGCGGTTAGATTGCCTGTGGCAGTGTGCAGATGTAATCTCTCTGGAGACAAGCCACAAGCCTGTGTGGCTGCGATGGGAACCTTGGTCATAAGCAGATTAGGAGGAAATGAGATGCTCAGTGAAGAGCAGGCTCGTTCCAGAGCTGCCCTGCAATCCAAGGCTAAAAAAGCCACCTGAGCACCAGGGTGTTTCTCTGGGAGGGCAGATTTTCATGGAGATATAATCTAACAGAAGCCCCTAGGATATGTTAGCCCTGCTTCCACCGGAGCAGTCCGGATTTTCTGTAAAGATCAGCCTGGTGCACTGTGACTCCTCTTTTCCAGTCCCTTCTGGTGCATACGAGCCGGCGGTCTCAGGAAGCCATTGAACTCAAATTCATTGATACAACTTCCAAGTTTGGCCACGGCTGCTTCCAGACAGCGCAGGAGAAGCGAGCTTTCATGGTGAGTTACGCTCTGCGCCGGCTCCAGCTCCTGGGCCATGCTTGCAGCTGGGGCCAAAGCCACCAATTGACTCCAACCAAGCGTCTGCTTCTCGATCTAACAGCATCCAAAGGAGTGATTGGGACCATCTTGTGTAAAAGACAGGCATGAGTTCACTTCACACAGCAGATATTATGCTAAGGAAGAACATGATGGTTGTGTGAGTGATCCAAGACAACCCAACTAGCAAATAATCTACCATATGGCCAACCAGTTTCCATTCACCACGGGATGTTTTAAACAAGCAGTGAACTTGGCAGGCGCTGCCTTGGACATATGGTCCCTTTCACCCCTAATTGTGCGCTTCTTTGATTTGTTTGGAATGATTTATAACCTTCATGTTCTTAAGAGGAAAAGGTTGAGTCAAATTCAGACACAAATTTGCAATTCTTTTGTCAGGAAGCTTTCAAAAAGGCCAAGCAGTATATTTCTCTTAAATCCAGGAGAAAAAAAAATAAAAAAAACCACAAAACCACAACAAACCCAAACCAACCAGAGTTTCTTTAATACTTTTGCAACCTACACCAGGCTGGTGCAGAAGTCTGAATATGAAATTGAGGAAGCGTTAAGTAAGCCAGACCTTCAGCTAGCAGAAATGAAAGAAACAACTGCCTGGATACCACGCAGGCGTAAACCGTGTCTGGATCTGGCCTGTCAGCTAGAAATCCCATGTGGAGCTGGCTAAGCCTCCTTAGCCACGGGAAGGGGGATTGGCTCTGCAGTGCCTTAGGCAGAGCTCTTTCGAGGTTAAGCTCTTTTCCTTTATCGCAGTGTTAGGAGCTTGTCCTGCGTTCTGCTCTTGCTGTCGCTGCAAGTCCTGAGTAGCCGTGACATGGAGCTTAGTGGCAGGAGGTGGTTTTACCTGCTTGCAGATATTTTCTTTGCCATTTCCTACTGTGGGGTGAGAGTTTCCCCCACATATAACGTGCTTTACATTTGGCTGGAAGTAGAGGCACCTAAGTAACTCTTGCCATCTGCTCCCGGAGGACTTGGTCTGGGACAACCCTGTTTCTTAGCTGGTGGAAACCCTTCAGGCTCTGCTGGGTTGGCTGATGAGAATCTGTGCCTTTGGCTGTGGGAGGCCTCGTGTCCCCCAGGGTTCAGGAGCCTCTGCACTGCGGCAGGCTCCCGGTAGCATTCCTCAGCACAATTTCTGCTCCCCTCCGTGTCCCCGGACTGCAGGCCAGCCTGCCTGGCTCGGAGGGGTCACTCCTTGCTGCTTTCTGGCTGCTGTTGTCTGTCCAGACAAACAAACCCTTTGTGCCAGGGCAGGGATGTTCTGCTCCCGATTTCTGCAGGGCAGAAAAGGAGCCAGAGCTGCATTTCTGCTCCACACAGCTCACGTGCAGCCTTGTAGGCCAGGTTTGTCTGCTACTAACGCTGAGAACTCTCCTCTCTGCTCTCTTCCAGGGCCCTCAGAAGAAACATCTGGTGAAAAGGAAGCCGGGTGTGCAGGAGGAGCTGTGAGGACGGAGATATGCGTGGTTACCTAACTGGGCGCTTCCAATAAAGGGGCTTCAAGCCATGCCTGCTCCCTGTTTTCCTTCCAAAGGGGTGTCTCGCCTGTATGCAGTGCTGCCTGTGGGCAGTAGCGTGTCCTTGAGGTCAGGATGGGACAAGTAGCACTTGAGAGTGGCCCAAATGGACAGGGACCAACTGGGACAGCCAAGTGTCTGCTCAGTCCTCAGGATCCTCCCTTTCCCTTGCTCAGGGAATTTTTTCCCACTGCTTGCATTCACCCAAACCACGGTGAAGACTCCCCTTCCTCTCTTCCAGAGGAGAGCAGAGCAGGTACCAGAACTCCTGCCCCAGTTTCTGCTGGGAACACGGGGCCTCCCCCTTACCCGAGTCTCACACGCACACCCAGGCACTCCTGCAGAAAGCATGACCCGTGGAATTGTCCCTGCACAAAGGCCCCTGATCCCGGCCGGCATCCTCGGCAGATGTGGGAACTCATGTACAATAAGGTGGCTGCTAGGGAAGAGTGGGCAGAGATGGATTTATTTGGATTTGGGATTTATTTCCCCCCATGTTTTCCTTGCAGTCCAGCTGCCTGCGGGGAGGGTGCGATGCATCTTGGAGCTGTGACATCTTGGATCAGCGGCGATCACAACTCCTTCAGTGCAGGACCGCTCTGGGTGTCCTGCACCCTTTTTGGGAACCGGACAGGGGAAAGCCCAGCCCTCGCTGGTCCCGAGCTGTCCCCTTGACCAGGAGTCCTGGGAACCTGGCGGGAGGTGCAGGAAGTTCTTGAATCTCCAGCAAACCCTTTGCCCTGGGGTCTGGTTCTGCTCTGAGCGTGTGCTTGCAGTATTTACGGAGTCAGTTCATCCACGGAAGTGCTGAGGATGAGATGAACCGAGAAGCTCAGACCCCACGGCATAGCCCTGGCAGGCTCCGTGTCCCAGCGAGGTCCCTGAGCCCCGTCCCGTGTCCCTGCCCTGCCCATGGGGCTGCACTTCAGACCCTCTTCTCTCCCTGGGCTGGNAGCAAGTGTCACATCTGGAATATGTCCCGCAGCCCGGGTGGCCCTACTGCTGGGCTTTAGGGACCTGCCTCCAGGGAGGAGGTGGCCGGGTGGCAGTGGGAGCTCAGGGTCCCCAGATCCTGTCTTGGCCTGGGTCGAGACCGGGAGAAAGGAGCCGGAGCTCTGCCAGTCCCTTGGGGGGAGCAGCCCTGTCCTCCTGGCACCCCAGAGGAACCGAACCCGAGCGGCAGGGAGGATGCAGGTGGGTCCCCGCACGGGAGGAAGGAGAAGCAGGTACCAGACACGGTCCGTCGGCGGTGGGGGGATGTTCACGGCCAAGGTTCCTGCCAGCTCCTGCACCTCCACCGTCAGCAGCAGCGGCGTGTTGGAAACCTCCTCGATCTTCTTTTTGATGAACTCGTTTTCTGTGGCCTTCTGGAAGTACTTGGACTTGGCGATCTTATCCACCAAGCGCAGGATCTTCCGGCTCGTGCTGTTGCCGCCAACGTGGCTGAAGCCGGGGGAGCCGTGGCTCAGCGGTGGGACGAGACCCGGAGCCGCGCTGGCTTTCGGCATCCCCCCACCATCAGCCCCAGCACCCCGCGGGGACAGGAGACCCCCGTGAAGGGCTGCCACGACGCGCGGGGAGCCTGGATGTGACTTCCCAGGGAAACTGTCCCCGAGCCCCTGTGCCAGCGCGGTGCTGTGCTCCCCCAGCACTGACCCCCACCAGCCCCTTACCCCTCAGCGGCAGGCGGTGGGACCCGCTCCCCCTGGGCTCCCATGGGCTCTGCGGCGGTGACATCTTCCTCGTCGGAGGAGCCGGCGCTGGATGACTCCGCGTCGCTGTCTGCCAGCAGGATCAGCCGTGGCCTGGCCCTGCGAGCCCCGGGGAGCATCACGGGGGTGCCGTGGGGCCAGCGCCCTCTCGCCGCGCTCAGGGAGGAGGAGGATGAAACCCAGCCGAGCACAGACTCCTTACCCCTCTCCGCCCGCCTCGGCCGGGCTGCTCTCCTCTGCAGCGCTCTCCTTCCCCAGCTTGCAGAGGTTCATCTTTGTCTCGAGCGTCATCTGCAACGAGCCGCTGTAGGTGACCTCCATGTCCACCCAGAGCCCTGCCGGGGAGAGGGACGGGCCGAGCCCCCGTCAGCACCGCCGGGGCCGAGGGCTGCTCGTGTGCCTGCTGAAACCCCCCTGCTTTGGGGTCTGGGCTTGGACCTCGATCACAGCTGCCGCGGAGCCAGCCCTGGGATCCCTGCCGCTCCTACCTCGGTCATTGATAGTGGGATTGGAGGCGCTGAGGACCGAGGGGATGGATGTGCCCATGTCCAGCTCCGTCAGCGTCAGCTCGTTCATGAAATACGGGAGCTGGCGGAGGGAAACCACATTGGGACCGTCACCGCAGCGTGGGGACAGGGCTCCCCCAGGTGCTGGGATGCTCCTGCCTCTCACCTTGATCTTGCTCAACTTCTTCTGGATCTTGCTGGACACCTGCTCCGCCCAGTATCGCTCCCGGAGGAAATCCCAGAAGATGCGCCCCACCAGCGCGTTCATCCAGGCCATGCCCCCCTCACCGCGCCCGGCCCCGTCCTCGCCCAGCTGCGGAGGGACAGAAGCCATGAGCCCCTGGAGCGAGGTGACCCCATGGGCGGTGGGACCCGCTGGCCGGATTCTCCCCTGCTCCGTGACTTGGCTGCTCAAACCGCGGTGCTGGGATGGGGGAGGCGAAGCACAGGACTGGGAACGGCTGCAGGTGAGTCTGGGGTCCCTCTGCTTCGTGCTCCTGTCCCCCTCGCAGAGCTGGGTTTGTCCCACTCACCTTGGTGGGCATGGGGCTGCCCAGTGCTCCGTGAGAGGGGCTCCGGTCCGGGCTGCCCCCCGCCTGTGCCGGCACGAATCGTGCCATGTAGGTGCTGTAATCCAGGAAAATCTCCTGCCGGACGCATCCCGCCAGGTCCTTGGGGGGGACGGCGGAGGGGATGTCCTCGGCGCTCCCTCCGCTGCTGCTGCCGCTGCTCCGC
>VZTO01021148.1:3741-47107 GCA_013400615.1 Syrrhaptes paradoxus
GTTGGTGCACTGTATCTACATGTATGTATACATGGTGTGTGTATATGTATAGTGTGTATAGTGTATATATATATATCTATCACATACCTGTACAATGTATCATCATCTTGACACACTAAAACTCAGGAGGGTCATGTTAAGAGGTCTTTACCACTTAAGATTCATGTTGAAAACATCAATCACAAGTAGCTTGTTTTCCTGAACCACAGTCAAGGGTGACTTAGAGATCATATAAAAATGCTGACCAAGGTTTAAGCTCTTTTCAAAAAAATGTCATTGAGAAAACAAACTTCCTAGCAAATATAAACCTCCTTGGTACTGAAAAAGTTTGCATTTCAGACAATGTCAGAGATAATTCTGTATCTAAACTTAAAAAGTCATGCTAAAGTAAACTTGTTTGCACTTCCGTATTTCAGAGGTTAAAGTTGGGAAATGTCAGTTATTTAATCTGTTACATTTGACACATGTCCCAGTTTAAAATCGCAGTTTTTAATAAATTTCTCTAGTGGATTTGAAGTGTCACTGAATTTTGGTATTAATGCAGAAAACAATTTATCAGTAACTTCCTGCAACAATTTAGAAACTGGCAAAAAATCCCTTCTGGATGTGCAATCCCAGTGTTATTTTCCTCTAGCACCTACTGTAAACCCAGATAATTTTTCTCCTTGCAACAGTGATTAAGTCCAACAAGCAGTTCCTTCCCCCAAAATTACTAATGTGAGGAAATTTTACAAAGATAGACTAGTTAAGATGAATTTGCTTCTTTCACATGGTTTGCTGAGGACAGTGAAGTACCCAAGGTCTATCTTTCTCTGGTATATGGATTCTGATTGCTAGCTACTATCAGCTTTTTCCATCATGCTTTGCTGCAAAATTGCATGCATTTACCCCCTAATCTCTGATGGGTAAACATTACTCTTAAATATGAGGGTGTTTTCCAAGTAATTTTCAATAACTATTATAATATCAAGTGATGTCATTGATTAAGTCCAGTAGTTGTGAGACAGGTAGAAAATATTAAAAACTATTATCTTAATATCTGAAATATCTTTGCTAAATCTGTTGTATTAGCCATCATCTATGCACTTTTCAATTTCGCTGACTGTGCCTCAGACTAATCTGTGTTTGACAATTTGCTCAATTGTAGCAACAGGTTTTTTGACCAAAGACATGATGAACTAATGAGTAAAAAATAAATTATGCTTCAGAATCTCAAGGTTTTGCTATGAGGGAAATTGACTTAATTTCATGTCTTTCTTTCTAAATTTATTTTAAATTCAGGGTAACAACCATGATCTTCATTGCAGCCTAATAATTTTATCTCTAAACTACTTTTGGGATGTTTAGGTTAGTTGTCTTTTAACAACACATTAATCAGCTAGCATGCTATTCCTGGTTGCATACTCGGCACAGTTTCTGCAGAAGGAAATTCTGATCTTCTATGTATTATAGATGAAATAATTTTCCCTGTTACAGGTCAGCAATCTTCAGTAGTTCTTAAATTAGCATAAAACACTTTCTCATTAGAAGCTGGTACTGTAGGGGGAGATTCATAAAGTTGATAGTGTGATAACATTTAAAAGGTTTTGTTCATTCCAGCACCTCTTCTGTACTTGCATTTAGTCCTGCTTGATAAATATTACACCTAAACACAAAAAAAGTTACTGCTAAATGTATACACATCATCAGTGTAATATAAGTTGAAAAATACCAAAATTACATTCTAGTGCATCAAAAGACCTATTCTGAAGGCAGAACCACAAATATTTTGTAACATACATGTGACTAAAACCAACTGGAAAACTCCAACTCCATAAAGCGTGTACAATGTATCACTGTTTTTTTTTCACTCTTCAGAAGCTAAAGAGGAGTCTAAGACTAAAAATTGGCTTATCCTAAAAGTAAATTAACAAGAAAAATGTCAGCAGCTCCTCTCTCCAGTTATATGTAGGAAACAGAGGTTTGTGCCTAATAAGCTCATCTTAATGCTAAGATTTAGCTGTAAGTTTAGCGCTCTGTAAGACAAGAAGTAATTTTTTTTCAAAAAAAAGTTGTTATTTCAAGCACTTTTTATTTACAGCTTCAGTAGTCTTTTTCTGAGTTATGTCCATTTCAAGTTATTTAATTTCAGTGTAGCAGAAATTCTGTGAAGTCTGCATTGTTTGAAGATGTTGGTCTAGGGAAGCTTCTGGATTAACAGAAGGGTTCACCAGCACTAGCGTATTTATAAATCCTGCGTCTCACATGCAGTGTTCTTTGTAAACAGCAAGTGAATTAAGTGGTTTTGATGCAGTGTGGTGTAGTTGGAAAGACAGCTAAACTGTGCATAACAACTGACATTTTTTTACACAAGAAGAGCTTCTTGTGAAATAATAATTGAAAGATGGTTCTGTTATTTTTTCTTATATCAGATCAACTTCTCATCATTTACTTGCTTGTGCAGTTTTCTTGCTTACTCTTGGTTTTGATAACCATCTTTCACACAGTTATTTGCCATGTGCTAATGACTGCACTATGGACGTTTAGGCAAACTATACAATAAACCACTTATGTTTAGCTATGCAGGTAAAAAGTGGGAGGGAGGCATTCTGTCAGTAATGCTGTAGAAAAATCCTGCTGAACAGCACAAATATTTAGAGATCATGTGATAACACTGTTTACCTGGCAAAGAACACTAAAAGAAATGATGCAGCATCTTCACGAAAACTAGGGGGAATACTGCTCTCATGATATCTCTGTAACAAAGCAGAGACAGGTGGGAGTTTACAGGCAATGAAAATGTAGCAGTAGAGAAGCTCTTGGCACTTCCATTTTATTTTGGCAATCAACTGTCTATTACTTCACATATTTTGTAATCTGATTGAACCGCAAAGATTACAGTAACAGTTGTGGCTATGATTTTACTTAAAAACGATAAGCAATTATCTATCATACAAGAAAGATACAGTATATATAGTAATACAAGCTACATTATATACAGTGGGACTATGCAATTCAGAATACTACTTGCAGCATTTCTAAATCTTTTCCTTTGGAAAAATTTGGAAAATGTGACAGAATTAGGGAGCCAGGTGGTACTCCCTGCAGTAAGGGATGGTCCCGCTGAAAAGTCTGGGTGTTAAAACACACAGCTACATTGTTAGTATGGGGGGGTCTGTGTGGGTTATTTTCCAGGCAGCCATCTGGAGCAAGGCAGCTGTGGATCCTCCAGGGAAGGGCAGTGCAGGACCTCTCTGAAACCACCTGCACAGCAAGTGATTGTGTTGGAGAATTCTGCAGTGTAAGTGGGATTTAAAAAGGTGGGGGAGGAAATAAAAGTGTGGTGCCTGACATGGAAGAAGAGAAGCCAAAGAATTTTAGACCAAATTAACCTAACTTAAATTCCTGGAAAAAACCCACTGGCCTAGAATCAGGAGTGGGAATCATCTCTCATGTCTGCAGTTTTCTTAACTCAGTAAGTGCTGTCGATAGGGAAAAAAGATGGGCTAATGTGGACCTTTTGTTTCAAATCCCAGTTTCATAACAAAGTAGAGAAATACAATTATTTCCTCTAGTCTACACAATGGGTGGCACAGTTGGCCAAAAGGCTGCATAACATAATTATCAACAATCTATAACCCCAATATTTCTCTTCTAGCCTCCCCTTAAGCCCATTTTAAAACATAAGATGATTAAGAATAACATATTAGACAATTCCATGGTAGTCTATCTGATTCCAAAACTATTTATGTTTTCATGGGTGATGCAGATGCTACTAGAGTACACATAAAATCTGAGACACTCCAAGGTAGGAACCGAGAGCTCTTTAGAGGAGAGCCAGAATTTTGAATTTGCCAACACCAATGATCTGAAATAAGTAAGATTAAGTATTACATGTAGGAATAACCAACTACCAAATCCTAAAATAAATACTATGACAGTATACCAGCTCTTCCAGCACGTTTATTGGGATTACAGCAAACAGAAAATTGAACATGGCTCAATAACCCACCTGCATGATTTTGCAACAGTTTTACAACATGATGAATAAACAGACTCTTACATGTTTTACACATAATCTTTAATTTCTAGTGAATACAGATGAGACCTTTAGCTGGAATATTATATCCAACTTTAAGTATTGATCTTCAAGAACAATTTAGACTAATGTGAATGTAGTAGAAGTCTTTCAGATTTTTGATCGAATTCATGAAAGAAACAGATTTATGCAGTCCAGAAAAGACCATGAAGAAAAATGCCAGATTTTATACAAAGGAAAGAAATACCATGCTCAGTTATGAGTAACAAGCTCAAAATTGCAACAGGAGAAATTTTGACATAAGGAAGATCTTTCTGCTGGTTGGAATAGATGAGCAGCTCTGTGGTTGGAATAGATGAAGAGTGAAACACATCACTTATGGAGGCTGCAAAATTTCCACCACTGGAGATTTACAGGGACATTTATATAACTAAACCATTCCTGACAGGTGAGTCCGCTTTAGGCCAGGGACATCAGCCAGATGATTCCTCACAGTCCCTAGAAGCCCTATTTTTAATGGCATGTATAGACCTGCAAACAACACACTATAATATTTAAGTAAAAGAAACCCCAGGTAACACAATGGTTGTTCTGTACTGACTCTTCGTGTTATTTTACCCCATGTAAAATTAGTAGCTACCACACCAGAAGTCAATATAACAGTTTAACTTTACTTTGTTTCTCAACTGGACAATTACTGGCATTCCTATGTCTGTATAAACTTCTAGTCTGAGCAAAGTAATTTAGAATCAATATTTGCACTCATGCATCTCAGCTTCACTGGAAAACAAGATAAACAAAACAAGTGCAACTTGATGTCACTTAATTCCCTAGTGTTGGAAAGGGCCACATTGTTTCAACAGTGTCGTGGTGTCCAGTTCTTTGGCATTTGGGGAGTTCGGGCTCCCCTCCACAGGGTGCCCAGGAACTGGATTCAGGAGGCCAGTGCATTGAGTGGGAGCTACCCAAGCCAGCCAGTGAGAAATATGACTCCTCAAGAAAGGCTAGGTGTGCAGAAAGGAGGTGCTGCTGAGGGTTCACAAATGTAAATTATCTTCTAGCATTGGCTGCCTATGACAAATGAGTCTTTTCTTGCAAAAAAAGCTGACTTCAACAGGGCACATATCCATGAAGTGAGACTTCCTCCTTCAGACCTGGAACAGAGCTCCCCACCAGTCACTCGTTTGGCTGTCTCCCTGACCAACCAAAAGTTTAAGTATTTCATACTGAATCAACAGTTTCAAAAAGAGAGAGCAAGATAAGAGAGCAAGAGGAGAATATCCTGTAAGAAAACAAGACTGAGACCTTATCATAGTGATATCCAGCTGTCTTCCTGACAGAAGTGCAATCAGGTTTAACGTCCCTGATCAACTCAAAACTGGTGAATGAGCACACAGCATCAGCAAAAGCACAAGCTTTATCAATGTAACAAGTGTGATCTGGTCAGTATTATCTTATGCAACTAGACAGAAAACTATACAGCCTAATTTAGATATCCACGCCTTCCGGACATGGTTTATGAAAAGCTCTAAGTCACATCTCTTTAATCATCTCATATTAAATTTTAAGGCAACCAGATACCACACAGCCACTGATAATGAAAAACATGAACAGTGCAGGAAATAACGTGATTTAGCGTTACACTTGGGAAGTCAGAAGGGTTTACAGCAGAATATAAAGCATTAGCTGTACTTTCTCTCATTGGTGTTATAAGAATGATTTTTCTGTTTCTCCAGTGCTAGGTCAATGCTAGCTAAGCACAAACCTTGCCTTCCAATACCTGACTTTTAAAAGTAAAGCTTTTATGCCAATTCTGACCTGAAGAACCCCGATTGCTCCCAACAAGTTACTCTTCTAAGATGGGACATAAGGGAAAGAAAGCAAGCTGATTCTCCTTAAACCTCATGAATAAGAGCATTCTCTAATCACTGGGTTCCTGAATATGAGCGAAAATGATGACATCTGTGATGTCTGCACTGTGTGGAACCCAGTGGACCGATGTGTTCAGGAAACATTTGAGTACATCTAATGAACAAGAGAGGTTGGTGACATGTTTTGTTTGTAAATCCTTTGGAGGCACACCATAGTATTTGCTTTGATGGCATCAAAGATTGTCAGCAGGAATGTAAGCAACTTTATGTACACCTGGAAGTTATCAAAGGTCCAGTGGCACTTAAATATCAGACTATAGTTCTCCATGTAAATCTCACTCAGGGTCTTAGTTCCTTGGTGAGAGCATTCTACCAGATCCTGCAATGTCCAAATGAACCCTGATACCCTGCGTTCACTGATAAACTCCCTAAATCCATGGGCTAGATGTGTTAAGTTCAATACAGTATTTGAAACTGTTAAGAAACAACCTCATTTAGTCAGAACAGTCTAGCTAGAGCTGAGTCACCCTGATTAAGCTTGGCTAGTGCTCAGCATAACAGAGATCATGACCTTACAGAGGAATTCTCTGTTACATTGATTATATACTTGCATTTGCACTTGGTTCAGAGAGAAACCCCCCCCCAGAGCAAGGCATGAGGAAATTGTTCAAAGTCGCTGTTGGCAAAACTTCTGGTGGTCTTCATGACAAAAACCTGATCCAGCTCTTATTAGAAAGCACATCTACTGAGACTGTTATCAGTAGCTCTGCTTTTGATTGAGGCACAGATCAGTAATGACGCTGCTACAGCTTGAAACTGCAGCACCACCGGCGCATATCCCAGGAAGCATACTGGCTTCTGACAGCTACTGACCACAGGAAAATGAGACTCCCCAGAAGAAACAGGGACTAGTTCTTGACATGATCACACAGATCCATAGAAGCATTTGGTGCTTTCAGTGGACACTGGAGTGGATGAGCTTGCTACTATATGAAAACAGAGGCATTTATATTTGCACTACAGATTTAAAATTGTCCCTTGGACATGGGTGTAAATGCTTCAGCTCACTGATACGAAATTATACAATGGGTGAACAGTTAGAAAACTTCCTAAAGAACAAAACAAATCAAAACAGATTCATATTTGAAACAAACCTTACAACGACGTAACTTTGTCTAAGCACAGAATTAATAGTGCCTAGAAGCAGAACAGCTGCAGTATGGTATGTAAAAGCAAAAAATGAAAATAGCTAACCTTGGTTGCAACTTACGCTAAAGCCCTTATTATATAGACACAGCTGGCACCACCTACAAGCTTGGAACATCTTTTGTGAAGACAAAGAGTCAACATTTCTAATGTAATGAGTTTAAATCCCTTAGCAAACATTAAATATATAATACATCTGTTACAGGTGCATGGAAACAGACACAAAGACTTAACACCAATCTACATGCCAGTGATGCATAACTAAGGCAAAAATCTCTTCTCCAAATGGAACAAGAATTCCCATCTCCCAGAATCACCTCTCCCAAGAGGTCCCTCTCTCTGGGAAATTTTTTGTGCCCAAGAAATAAATAAGCTGAACTATCCCCACCTGTCGTGACAGTTCATGGTTGTCAGGGGAACAATCTGAAAAACGGAGCTTGACTTATGGTATCAGGTAACACAGCCCTTATCTGTCACAGAGAAGGCAAAAACTCGGGCTTTCATTCAGGACAAAAAAACCCCACAAAAACAGAAACAAGACTTTTTCCTGCTAGGTTAGTGAACCAGCTCCACAGAGGTCCCGACAACTTTCATTTAACCTAGAACAATGAAATCTGAGTTGACTCCATGTTTCACCACTTCTGAGCACAAAAGAGCACATAGGTTGAACAAATGATATAGGTTAAGCAATCCTAACAGGTTTCCAAGCATTCTGTTAATCACTTCCTTGTCATAAGCACATGTGTAGCGTATACCACACACAGCATCCACCTATCACAGTAATGCCAGAGTACCTCTGCTGAGGTTACGATTCCTCCCTTCCTCAGTTTTCACCTTGTGATGGTTGCTATGACTGTAGCCACCCAACAGTAAATACAGCTTTTGTACTTCACAGGCAGGAAAAGAAAACTATTTTTTAGATAGTGGATCCATTAGACCCACGAGTAATCAGACTGGTTTTGTTTCTGCAAGGAGCTCCCATGCGTCTGATTAAACCCCACGGAAACGTGCATGTCCCTTCACACCTCTGCTGTCCCCTGGCACAGGATTTTGTACACAAGTCTGTGTGAAGCTCACTCATCAATAGCATACTAAAAGCAGCATTTGGGTTTTGTTCTCCTAAGCAAACAAGAGGCTTATGCCAAGTAAGTAAGGTTCTCATTCACAGCTAAGGACCAAACATAAAGGTGATCCTTTCTAAAGAAGACCAAGGGTCTATCCAGATACTTCCACACATCGTCTCATTTTCAAACATCCTGCTCCTCTATGGCATTGCTTTCTTCCCTGACTTAAAATATCTTCATTTCTTCAATAATGCAGATTTGGATGTTTCTCTCCCTATTTTCCTTCCCCCATTCTGTTTCAAATATGTTTACTTTACCCTGAACTGATAGGACCAGTTTCTGATTTCATTTTGCACTAATGCCAAAGGGGCTGAAGATTTCATTCATAACACAATTTGCATTTATCTGTGCTACTATTTCCAGCTGTCCCCCTCACCCATCTTGTCAATGCCTTCCAAGTTTTCACACAGGTACAACCAGACTTCTAACAATGGCTCTTTCCCAAATCCCAGCCTCTATTCAGAACTGACCACATCGCTACTGCCAGCTGTCCAGAAATTCACAGCTAGTTTGTCAGCTTGTATAAAGTCCCAGACCTCTGAAGTTGTGGCAACTGGAAGGTATTTGCTATATTTCAAAATTTGCTAAGGATTGTACAGAACCAGTCCACAGCAAAGCCAACATAAATTGTGGTTAGATACGTCATGCTTTGGTCATCAGTATAAATAATCATCCTCAGGAGTTCTATTAGATTTGCTGAAAATTTTGCAATACGGGTGCTGAGTTTTTTCTCCTAGCAAATGATGTAGAATAAAATATGTTTTGAGACACCTGCCAGTCACTTGTGTTGCTGGTTGCCAAAAAAATAATCTTTGCAAATTTTCTTTTGAGTTCATAGTTTATAGCAGCCACCCACTTAACAGCAAATCTACCCACATTTCAAACAGTCAAAGAAATCAGCAGGATTTCCACCTGCATCAGCATCTCATCCACCTGTTTAAGCTGCCCTGCAAATTCCCTGTCTGATGAGACAGCATAGATAGCTAGAACCACTTAGAGCTCAAGAGAAAACATGCTGATTAAAATCAACGTAAATTCTGCACTGGCAAAGACGTGGGAAGCGGTCCAGGAAAGAGATCATTCTTGTCACTCCTCATTAGGAGATCATTCCTTAGAAGGACTGAGTTTCTGGAATCCCCACTAATGCCATTGTGTAAGTGGTTGATGGCTGGGTCACACCTGGGATACCACAGAGCACCGCCTGGTCACCCGGTCCCACTGTCACACCGGTTCGGAATAACTCACCTAACCAAAAAGTGTAGCTCCATGCAGCTAAGCCTGTAACTGCACCCTTAAGAACCTACACTGGCACTGAGTCAAACAACATCATCCAAAGCCGTTTGAAGTTATACAACTGTTTACATACTTTATGAAAACCTTTTATCTTCTTTTATGAGACATTATCTGCTTGCCTGTAACAATTTATACACTTCACTCCCAATCCATTTCTAAATCACCTCAAATGAAGAGCGTAAGTGGAAAGGCCTACTTTCATTTACAGCTTGAGCAACCACTTCTAGGAACTGAAGTCCACAGAAAAAATATTTTCCAGGTATGTCTTAATTTACCAGGCTTCTTCAGCAAGAACTCATAACACAGGCAGGTGAGGCTCTGGATCAACTTAGTAAATGGATCCCAAAAGCCCAGACAGTGACACTTGCCCCCCACATCAGACCACGGTTAGCACAACCAATGCACAAGACTGCTGTTTCCAAACACCCCCGTCAAGACACAAAGTGATAGGTAAATCCCTCTTTTTTATCTTAGACCAGCACTGCTTACCCAGGCTCCCGAGAAGAGCTCTCGAGCAGCCTGACAGCCACCCCTCTGTTTTAAGCCACACACACCCCCCCAGCTGAGGGACGCCATTGGGCAGCTTCCAGGGGTCCCTGGTGGCCCAGGGGCCTGCCTGGAGAGCAGGGCAGACCAGGGCCAGCCCTGGAGGAGATGGGCAACCCTGTGACCCTCAGCACTGAGGTGCCAGCGCTCTGACCCACGCCCTCCCTGGGCAGGCGTCAGCCGGCCCCCACGCACCCCCGGCCCCTCGCTGCTCCCCACGCACAGCGGCCTCGCCTTTGTGTGAGCTGTGCCATGTTTACCCTCACACTTCCTTGTTCCCCTCTGGCACGAGGGCCATAAACCGCCCGGCTGGCAGAGCCAAGCCCTTGGCAGCAAGGGCGGGAGGAAGAGGAGCGAGGGTGATGGCGGCTAGCCCCCTGCTCTGTGCCGGGAGGGCACCCCGGGTACCGCCGTGGTGGTTGGGAGCGCAGCCCTTCCCCTAGAGCTGGCGCCGCCACCTGCGGTGGGTTTCTCACACGCGCTGGCCACCCTCATGCTGGGGTCTGGGCGCGTGCTGGGGGGGAACAGGACCTACTTCCCCTTCTTCTCGGACTTCAGGGGCCACAACGTGACGGCCCTGCGCGTCGGTGAGTCGTCCGCCCTGGCCTCCATCTTCCTGCTGGCCTTGGCGGGAAACATCTGGGGCATCTGCCTGCTGGTGCAGCGGCGACCCCGGCTGTGCACCGCCAACTGCCTCGTCCTCAACCTTTTTTGCGCCGACCTGCTCTTCATCATCGCCATCCCCTTCATCGCCGTCGTGCGCTGGACCGAGACCTGGGTGCTGGGCGACGTCGTCTGCCACATGCTCTTCTACGTGGTGAGCCTCGGCGGTACCGTCGTCATCCTCTCCCTCTCGGCCGTCAGCCTGGAGCGCCTCGTCAGCATCGCCCGGCTGCGCCGCGCCGCCTTCCTCCGCCGCCGCAAGGCGCTGGCCGCCGCCCTCCTCCTCATCTGGGGCTTCGCCGCCTTCGCCAGCCTCCCGCTCTGCTGGTTCTTCACCGTGGTGCGCCTGCCCGCCGCCGCCGGGGAGGTGAGGGCGAGCGCCGCCGGCCAGGGTCCGCAGGGCGGCCGCCCTCGCAGGAGCCGGGCGCTGGGCGGCCGGGGCGGGGGCCGGGGTGGTGGGGCTGAGCGTCCGGCGGTGGGAGTCAGGTGCGGGAGGCGGGCGCGGGGCTGGGCGGCGGGGAGGCTCGTCCGCCTCTTGTCACCTAGGGGAGACGAGTTCTGTGGAGCGGGCAGCGCTCTGTGCTCCAGGCAGGCGCCGGGGTTGTGCCCGGAGGAGCGGCCGGAGCAGCCCCCGGCAGGGCACCCCGGGAGACCCGCGGCCGCTGTCGCCGTCCGCAGCGCCGCCGTCCCTTCCCGTTAGATCTGAACATCGGCTGGGACCTTTTGCATTCCCCAGTGCGGCTGAGAAATCCCCTTTTCAGCACACGGCCTGGGAGAGGTGCCCAGGAGCCTCTGTACAAAATGGCCATGCACAGATTTTTCTTCCTGATATTTTGAAATGCCTACAAAAAGAACCCCAACATGACACTGAAATACACGATTAAGTGTAAAGTCTGTAAGTTCCAATTTTAAAGTTTCTATTTGCATTTGATGCAAAATTTATGGCAATACTTAGATTGTGGACAACCCCTCTGTAATTGGGCTTTTAAAACCATGAAGTGGTACATTAAATGAATGGCTCTTTTTGAGTAGAAAGTTTTCTCAGACTTGATTTAGTCTGCAGCCTTTTTCTCAGTAGGCGTAGAGGGAGATAAGGACAACTTTGTAGTAAAAATAACTGTACAATGTTAATTTTCTATGATCTTTGTAAACAGGAGCTTCAGATTTGCACCTTGGTTTGGCCCAGCACTGAAGGAGAAATAGTTTGGGATGTGATCTTTGCCATTGTTTTCTTTCTAATACCAGGATTTGTCATCGTCATCAGTTATTCCAAAATCTTGCAGGTATGTTTTTCCTTTAAATTTTGTTACAGAACAAAGAGAAGTAAGCAGTAACTCAGTAGGCATCAATACGTTGTCACTGAACAGAAATACACCTTAAGGGAATAGACATCATTTGCTCAGTAAATGCTAAGTGTGTGATACAAAATAAGGCTTGTACATAACAGCCTGTACGTTGCAACTAGGAATGTGCTTGAACAGCACACTACCAGAAACCCAACACAAAGTCTGTCTCAATTTATATACAGTATTTAATACACTTATCCATTTATGTGCTGTTCATGTTTAAAGACTGTCAATCTCCTAAATGCTAAGAGTCAAGCATTTGCAATAACTAAAAACTAGATTTTACTTTCCTTGAGCATAAACTCCAGAGTCACAAGGGATTTGTAAGAAAGCGAAGAGTGTCAGGGCTATAAAAAAATCCATCCCCTTCCAGATCTGCTGGTTTTCTGCTTGTATTTTTTAGTAGATAGATCTTATTAGAATACACTTATCCCTCCATAATTGCAAACCTTGCAAACAAAAACTGTAAATTAAACACTCTGCTTCCACTTGCTTTCTGAGTGGATGTTGTTTAACTGCTGAAGTATAGGCTGAGACACCAGGTACCACAGAGTTTTAATCTATCTAGCAAGCATGATATTAGTTACCTAAATTCCTTCTAAAACATCAGATTTAATACCCCTTCCTCTTCCAGAAATGGAGTGAGAAAGGGGTAGAAATCTTCAAACTAGGCACCGCATAGTTTTTAGCAGCTGTCCCCAAAAGATTCTTGACTCCTGTATTAGATAATTAATCTTTTCATACTATGTATAAGGAAAATTATAGGTTTTGGAAAGAAACCTCAAAATACACAGGTTATTGAGCAGGAAATTAACTGCTGAAATGCTGAGCACCAAAGGGCCGTGGGTACATGCACCAGAGTTGCACACAGATGTTTCGATGAACCTAGGACTTAGGGCTCTGGGCTCTGCATGTACTTGGCTATTGATCAGGCTTAAACTCATAGTCAAAATAGTCAGCTGTTAGTTTCTGTACAATCCATAAGCTCATTGTAACGTTGAGATAAATACATCAGGTAGACCTCTTCTAGTGAAGTAAAGCACTTGCCTTTGCAACCTCATACTTGCTGTAGGCAAAGAACATAGAGTAACTCTGTGGGGAGTCAGCCCTTTGAAAGAACTACAGGCCAAGGAATGCCACCGTCCTTGGTCAGAAACCAGGACAGGAACTATGGTGTTCCTCTTGTCCTTACAGGCTTAGAAAACACAATGGCACATAGGGAGCCAGAAGCCCAAAAAAGTGTTTGGAATACTGTATTACAAGACAGCGCCATGCTGCCATGCTCACATGTCTCTCCCAGGCTGGTAACACAGATGCTATAAGATGCATTACCATTTCTCCTGAACTGAAAAAGGAATGAGGCCCATAGCAGGATTCCATCTGTTATAATTGAATCTTCTTTCTCACACAGATTTCCAAGAAGCAACTGGAACTCAGCTGGAGAATGTCTTAATCCCTGAGTCATTCCCAAGAACAGATTCGCTCTCACTTTGTGAGAACACTCCATGATTCCAGTGCACACAGAGTACAATGCTCAGTGTTACTGGAAGCAGTTCAAAGCATTTATGTATTCAGATAACACGGCGTCTATGATGATGATGATGATGATTCACTACAGATACAAGACCTCAAATTTGTTAACAAATGTACTCTACAAATGTGTACTTTACAATTCAATCTGAAACAAGAGTATTATTTTTGTGTAACACTCCCCAGAACTCTGGCAAAAATGACAGATTAGAAGTTATGATTTGTAATTAATTTATTTGGTTCTGCACTGTTGCCCCTCTCAGGCAAGACTTAGATTAAGAGGCTAGAACTTGTTGTTTCTCTCACACACCACTCCTCTCTCTGCTGCAGGTACTTTCGTTGGCTCCTCAAAAGCCCCTGGCTCTTGGGCTGGGTCTGGGCCAGCTGGGCCTTGCCTGGGACCAGCGTTGGGCCTGGGGCTGTGGCTGGGCCCTGCCCAGGGCTGGGGCCGCACCACCGCTCCATGCGCTGCACTCCTGTTAAACGTGTAACAGAGGCGCTGATTGTCTTGCCCTAGGCCAGAGTTGGGTCTGACTTGGGAAGCTTCTAGCAGCTTCTCACAGGAGCCATCTCTGTAGCCCCTCCCACACTACCAAAACCCCACCACCCAAACCCAATGCATGAGGACATTCTGTAACCGTTTTGAACAATGGAGGCTGAGGAGGGTACAGAACTTGGTCTTCCCACTTTCTTATTGGCAGTGGGTGTTAGTCCTTTGTACTTTATGAATCCTTCATTCTTACTAAGGCAGGTTAGGTGCTCTCTGAGAACAACTCTTGGATTGGATTGCTTGGAGGAGTTAGCTTAGTTTCTGGATTCCCAATGGGTGCATCAGAAGATCATCAGGCTGGAATAGTTTTACATATTCAGAACATCAGAATTCTCTGCCCCTTTTAAATTGGGGAAGCAGCTAGCTGATGAGACTGACCCCTTCTCAGGCTAAGCAGCTGCTGGGAAGCCCATTTTTGGGTCACAGGTTTTGATTTACACACCTATGTTCTGTTGAAATATTTGGTAGATGTCTACATTCTTAATGAATGTTTATCCTAGACCATGTATCTCTGTGACAAATTAAGAAAATTGCAGAAAGAATGACAAATTACTCAATATACATATAACCATTTTCATCTTTACCTGAACCAGGAAGATATTAAGTATTACTAGTATTAGCATTATCCTTCCTTTAGTCATTGCTAAAGGGAAATGTCACATATAAAAGTAGTAGGAAGAGTCTAATGCCTTTTGACTTCCCTACTTAAGACACCAAATTGATCCAGGCTTTTGAAAATACCCCTGCTTTACCCATGTGGGGGTAAAATGGCATGTCAATTATTTAGCCTAAATGTTTGTTTGCTAAATATTTCAGTTTTATTTTACTTGTATCAGATATGTGAATGTAATAGACTTTGCTATGCCAGCTTCAGTGAAGACAGGGATGTAGAGCATGAGTTTTAGAGTTTTCCGCAAGGCACTTGGATTCAGTATTCTACCTAATGACAGATGATTCACACCCATGAATACTAGATTCCCAAGCTAGTCATAATTTGTTTATTACATCAGACAGTATTTTTACAAGACACAGATTTTCAAAATGACAAAAGGATCAGTAAAATTTCAGGTTAGTTCATAGAAAGCAATTCTGATTACTGACCTAAAAACTAAAAGTTTACACAAAACTTAACGTAAAATCCCATTCAAATTTAAAACATGTAATGATTTAGTTACAGTAATAAATTCATGCTTCTTCTAATACCTACTTTATAATAGCAGCATGGCCATAAGAGAATTGGATTGCGTTCCTTCTTGCACATCAACAGGATTGTTAACTATGTTCCAATTTGCATTTGTGAAAAAAATCAATGGGTTTATTTAGATAGAACAAATGAGGTAATAATTTGAAGTTAGTAGGATTTCATGAGTAATTAAGGCTCTGTTTTATGCTGAAAAGTATTTATGGCTGATAGAGAGCCATGAGGAGAGCAACCAGCTTGATTAATATTGAGGTGAGTTGACAGCTGAGAGAAAAAAAAAAGCTAATAAAGTGAGAATGTTTGACATGGAACCATTGACAAAAAGTAAAAATGGAATTCTGCGATGCCTTTTTTGCAGTCACTTTTCAAAACAGACACATGATGTACCAAGATTTACTTTTGCACTTGTATGAATGTGTTAATAATTCTTCTAGGTTTCAATTAAAGTTACTTTCATCTCTTTTACTGCAGATTACAAAAGCATCAAGAAGGAATTTAAAGGCTGGCTTGGCCTACTCAGAAAATCATCATATCCGTGTTTCCCAGCAAGACTACAAACTGTTCCGAGCCCTTTTTGTGTTGATGATCTCTTTCTTCATCATGTGGAGCCCAATTATCATAATTATTCTTTTAATTTTAGTCCAGAACTACAAACAAGATTTAAATATTTTTCCATCAGTTTTCTTCTGGATAATGTTATTTACTTTTGCCAACTCTGCTGTCAATCCAATTTTGTATAATATTGCCCATTTCAGACGTAAATGTCAGGAAATTCTCTGTTGTACAGGGAACCCTGTAAGGCATGGGACTGGTACAGAAACCACTGCAAGAAGTAACCGTGAAGAACCAAAGTTGTTTTTCATTGCCAGATAAATTTTTTAAGTTTGAGCTGTGCCACACTTCAGATGTTAATGTCTACACTATTGAATGTTGAATAGGTCACTAAGTTATAGTATTATATGTCAGAGAAGGAAAAAAAAAAAGCTAAATCTGTATTTTTAATTCCTGCATGTAAAATTCTCTTGAATTCACTGCTTTGCCTCAGTAACATTTGGACAATTTAATCCAATGGATTGAATTCTCCAACTACAGTGAAATAAATAGAATATGGCAGTGAACTTGGTGAATGTAAAATAGTTGAAATAAGTACTTACCTGATGAATTAATTTATATGAGGGTATGTTTCCAGTTGGCATAAATGTCATTAACTGTAATGAAGTTATAGTGAGTCTGTATCAAGAGGGCACCTGATCCATTTTTACTCTTATTTTCTACTGAGTAAGATAGATCAACTTTCTAGTGAAAATATTTAACCTCAGGAAGTATCTGCTCTTTTTTTTTAATCCCATTTGAAAAAGGTATGTTATTATATATTTAGATAACTGACTGCCTGAACATAGGTTTGGGCAGGCTAACCAATTTTGTTAAGGAACAAGATGATAAACACGTATTATCACCAAGTGAATGACCAATTTGGTTCCATCTCAAATTAAAAATGTGGACATAATGCATGTTAATTTATAAATAAAGAATAAATAAATAAATGTTTACTTGTTGTGTCTAAAAAGCTCTTTAAAAAAGATCTATATTTTTATGCCTTAATAAAGTTAATCAGTGATATATAGGGTCACTGAAATTCCTTCCTCCTTTCTAAAATGCTGTCGGGAATGATTCCAGTATTTCCTAGAAAAAAGATGACATTGTATTTGAAAAGAAATTAAAAGTTTTAGAAAGCAAACACATATATATTTTTTTTAATTAAAACTCTTTTAGTCAGAAATTGAAACCACTAAAAAAAAGATTAAATTCTTAATTATTGCCATCTGTCACCAATTCAAAATAGTGCATTAAGATAACTAATAAAACCAATGTCTACATATATACAGATGTGCATACAAACAATTTGTATCCCCTGCAATCCAATTTTATTAAAATGTTTCATTGGTTTGTTAACAAGGTGAACTACCCAGCTCAGATAAATATACTCAAAATCTAGTGAAGCTGTTTAAAAGGTTTTCAAGAGAACACCTGATCAATGTGTTAACTTTACGTCCATGGTGCTGTTACATGGTTTCTTTCCATAGTTTGGGATCTCCTTAAGGGCAAAATCCTGAAACACACAATAAACAAAATTCCGTTTTCCAACCACTTAAAATAAAAAAACTTTACCAAATGTAAAATGCTTAGATATCTAATTTCTTTAAAATGTTCTTGAGTCCAACAGTCAATTGTTTGTAATGATAATGCCAATACCTTGCTCTGCAGTTTATAATGCCAAAGAATTTTCAACTCGGTACAAAATAGGAATTAATCTAATCTGTTACACCTGTCCTAAGCATCTTTATACTTCGGCAAACAAGGTATTGGATAGATACCAAAAAGTTATTTATGTACTTTAACAACCTTCAAATTATTTGCCTTTAAAAAACTATTAATTTAAGAATGTCTTTCAAGAAAATAAGAATCTCTTGACCTCCAAAACTTCTAACAGCAATAGTAAACTATCTGAAGGAATATACCACTCTTTAATTAAAAAATATTTTCTTTAGCAAATGCTAACAGCAGATTCAGCTTTCAGCTCTACTAACACAATATCATATTGTATTTACAAGTAGTCCTACTGTGATATCCACACTCACATTGCATAACTTAAAGCAACTTGAGCTATTACTCAGAGAGACTAAGAGTATCATAGCCTGATCCATATTTGGAAAGGACCTACGATCAGAAATGCAATGTAAGTTACAGACAAAAACCTCATAATTTCTTAGGCCTCTCTTTTGCCTTAAAGAGCCAGTATACAAAGAACAGATATTTTAGATTTTTTTTTTTTCCCATCAAAGTAAGTTTTGTACATCTGTAAGTTTTTTTGGGGAACTTAATTTGAGTACAGAATTAATTTTAAAAGCTAATGAAAAAATCTATGGGAAAAAAATTAACCTTCAAGACAGGCAGAGTATGCAAAACTGGAAACAGATACAAGCCTATTCTTGCAGCATCTACTAATGCTAGTCAGAATTTTAGCACAATGACAACAGAATGTAAATCAGTACAGAAAACGGAAGTTGGCTTTTTTTGCTACTAATTCAGTAGCTCTTAATAGCAGAATTAAAACTAAAGTAACAACGCTTCCAATCCACACATAAGGAATTAAGTGACTTGTGTGTTTCTGATATAAAGCTTTCAATAAATGTTTTCTTCAGTTTAGCTCACAATCATTCTCTCATTGCTAAATGTACTTGCTTTGCAGGAACTTCGGCTTAACTATGATGGAAAATTCAGAATCATCTAACACTGTGGTAATTACAGGTCCTGGTCACAGTAAGGGGAAAATGCAAACTGCTGGCTTTAAGTTTCTTTTATACTTTGGTGCTTGGGCTCAAAAAGATAAACCCTGGCACAATCCTCAGTAAAAAGCATTAAGGACCCAGGATATTATTTTTTCATTTACAAACATTATGGAACTCACAGTCTTATCAGACACTGCACTCAACACCTAACATCTAAATATAAATTAGGATAGCAGACAAAGAATGCAGCATTCAGTGCAAATTGGTACATTTTTCTATAACAAACTAGAGGCAGCATGATCAGCTTTTAAACTAAAGTTAGGAAGCCAAAGAATATTTAAGGCTGAACTTTCAAAAGATATTTTTAGCTTTTATTTTCAAATTACACTATTGAGTCTATATTCTGTGAAAAACCACATTCTACTATATAGAAGTTCTGAGATATTTGAAAAGGTTATACCTCAAATTATCAATAAATTAATATATTCATTTTTTCTTATTGGTTTATACTTTCTTGCAAAGATTGACAATACATTTATTGCCTTGCAAGACTTATATAGCATAGAAATAATAGAAACACAGATTCCCTCATGCTGAATCAGACCAATACTTGGACTAGCCCGATATCCTGGGTTTACAGCAGGATAGCAGTTTCTCTGGGTTTGACAGAAATGCAAGGAACCACTGTAACACACACCACTCAAAGTCACAGCACAACAGCTGTATATCTACACTTTATCTTAGATTTAATACAAAAACGTCCCTAATCATCTCATTATTTTGTTTTCTCATCTTCAGAAATTTTTAGTCTTGCTATACTTCATTTGAAGAGCACTGAATGCAGCACTGAAAACAAGAACGTATCATCAATTTATATAGTGCACTGCTTCTTTTCTGTTCTATGCAATCATACACATCACTTGCAAAAGCCAATTTTATTTGCATTTATGATGTCTCTGGCTGCCTTAAATTTCAGCTGTCTTGTGTTGTCTGCAAATTCTCATTCAAGTTTTATTTTCATTGTTGTCACGCACTTTTTTGAGGTCACTAATCAGTATTCTGAACACCACCCACCTTAGCAGATCTTTCAGGCACCCTGTTATCAGCATACCTACTTTACAACACGGCAATATATTACTCTCTGTTTGTAGATCAGATGAACAGGTAATAGAGTCACAAGAGCTGACTGTGCTCATCTGTTCTGACTTTCTTTATACACACAAAAGTTCCTTCAGTCAATCCCAGTTTATTCTAACATGTCATTTAGAAAAGCCTTTAATCTTGATTTTCAGATTTCAGTGATGAAGATCATACAACAGCTCTTGGTAAACTGTTCCAAAGGTTAATGAACTTTGGAGTTAAACAAATGGCTATTTATTTCTGCCCTGAATCTGTCCAGTTTAAAGTTCCATCCATTTTAAATTATTATTCCTGTGTTTGCAAGTCCTTTATTATCCAATTCCCATTGCCTGTGTGGGCAAGCATAGACTTTGCTCGGGTCAGCCTTTAACCTTTTTCTGATAGGAAAAGATCAAGGTCTTTGAAGCACTCACTAGAGGACACATTTTACAAACTTTCAGTCATTTTCTCTCCTCTTTGGAAGTTCCAATTCATCTTCAGTACCGTTTACAGTTACAATTACCATCAAACGTGACATAGCAAGCAGACCTATGCCTAGCACAAGACTCTCATATGAGTCTGTAAATTCATCTGTTGCATCCTTGGTTTATGCATTCAAGAATCACATTGACTTTTTTGACCACAGCATTACATTTGGAGTTCACATTCAGCTGATTCACCAGCCAAGTCTTCTGTAGATATCATGTCTTCCAGAATGTGAGGCAGTGGATAGGGACAGGTACATTATGATTTTATTTGTCCTAAAGATTCTGATCTGTCTTCTTCATTCTTTACTATGCCCCACTCTGGGTGCAATCTCCATCAGTAAGTACATGATGTTGTCTTCTAGATCATTGATTAAAGCAGGATAATTTACCATTAGGCTTTTTCTAATAGCACAAGTGAGCTAATCTGTATCCTTCCCTGTGTTGCAAGCTCAGCCTGAATATATGACTCAAGATAGGGTCATAATTCCAGTGTGAGGGATATATCCCTCTTCCACAACCCTTTGTGGGGTTGGATCTGTGAGAAAGGGTCTGCTATAAGGTATCCTTTCAAAGACTTCTGATTTTCCTTAAAAGCTTTTTACAAATAATTTTCAAATAAGTTTTTGAAAATACGTTCTATTCTTTTCAACAACTATTTTGTTGAGAAAGGGAAAGAGTTCTGATTAAAGAGACACAATTTCTTTTTACAGCAACTATGAAGTTTATTCCTACTATGTTTACTCATACTACATTGATTTAATTGTTTTACAACTCCTCTAATTATTGTTTCAGCTGATGTGCTATGTCACATAAAAAGCTATAGACCTTAGCTCTCCTTCGGATAAGAGAAGTAGAAGTTAGAAATAACTTACTATAAGCTCCAGTTTTCGAAAGACAAAATTACAGCCACTAAGACTTCATGGATTTGCTCTTTAATGAACAAGACACTCCCAGTGCTTTAGTCATTAAACTCTGAAATAAAATTATTCAGAAAAAAAATGTTCTTACCATTATGAACGACAACTCTGTATTTTCTATCCAAGCAGAGGTCTAGCTGCCTTTGTCTGACAATCTTCTGTGCCTCTGGAGGCAATCCCTTGGGGTCCCGGGAGAACACAAAGGAATAGCTATTAGCACAGGTGCCATCTTCATTTAGCCGGCGGCAGGAGTAATGAAGAGCATACGTATCATAATCCGTGTCCACTACCCAGTGATCATCATCTGGAAGAAACCATAGCAGAGAAGTAAAGTTATTAGAGACACAAGTAAAATCTAATAAATCTAAAGAAATAGTTACCGTAACTCTATAAAGAAAATAATATGATGAAAATTAGTATTAATGAGAACAGGTTAGTTCCAGTGTCCAGTATTTAATTCCATGTTCAGGGGGGAGTTTGTTTTTTTTTTTTTAAAGAAAATAAGCATGTTCATCAGGGACAGTGATGGAGAGGAGGAGATGGTTGGCACCACTGCTTCTGCTCTAATGTGGGCACAGAACAAGAGCAGCATGAAATAATTCTAATAATTGCCTTGTAAATCCATGCCTGAACATAATTACAAAATGTGGCAACAAACACAAAAAAAGAACTGTGTATTACAGTAGCTACCATGAAGTACAAATAAAATTTTCTTATTTTAACCAAAAAAGGGGAACAGTCAGACAGAAACTGGTTAAAAAATCTAAGAGAGAAGTTAAATGTGCTCTTGGTCATGCTAGTCATGCGCCACATTACTCAAAACCATAACTATTTTCTTACCAGGGCTGTTACTTAAATTGTATTTTTAAGGAAAAAGATTATCATACAGTTTCTATGTGTGTTAGAAGTGTATTTGCTACAAGCTCTATCATAAATCCTCTTCTCAAAACAAATTGCAAGAGAATTCTTAACTATTTAGCTATGTAATCTGATAAATACCTAGTCACACAGACACCCTGTGGTAACAGAAGTGATCCTAGGTGTTTGCAGTAAAAAGCATCATCTCTGCGCCTTTCTCTCCTGGAGCAAAAGATCCTCCCTTGTACTACGTCAGCACTGGTGAAGGCAACACTGTATGTTCCCTTCCCCATCTCTCCTGTGGGTGGGGACCACAGTTTTTAGAAAGGTGGAATCTAGGGTCAGACAGCAAGCTGAAGTACCCATGAAAACATGATTCAGCAGCATGTTGTGAGAACATTCAGTAACAATTTAAGAGCAATTGGCATTCAAAGCATTCTCTGTGATTTTGGGGAGAATGGCACTCCAATCACTTTCAAATTTCACATGCTTCTCTAGGAAACAATCCATGAAAATGTCTTGAGCTACAAATTTCTGAATCTCTGCTTGGCTCAGTAAACTAATTTTGCATAGTGTGCGACAGATGGCAGGAAAATGTTAATATATATACACTAGATAATTTTTTGTTTCTTAAACAGATAAATCTCTACGTTTGCAGACACGAGACCAAGCAAAATAACAATTGCAATATCCTCTTCTCCGCTCAACCAAGTCTGACATTAGGCTTTTCAGAGAGAACAGAGGCATCTGGTAACTTGAGTCCTGAACAAAAACAAGACTTAAAATATTTCATCTGCCTTTCATTTCTTTCCAAACTGTGACCTTCAGTTATATGGTTGGGTAACAAACAAAAGAAATACAAAGATATACAAAGGCCTGGTCTTCACCTGTTTAAAGAAAGCCAACCAGCTGTTCCATATAAAAGTAATGATTGCCTTGTTCACATTAAGGTTTTCCTGTATGATAGTTACTACTTGTTCTAAGTGTGTTTAAGAAATCGAACACTACTTTTTCCTTCGCCAGCACGGTATACAACATAACTATGTTCCCAGGTAGTTCTGTATCTTCTAGAGCTAAGTACTCACTTCCTTTCTGCAGAAAAGAGGCAACACCCCAGTACTTCATCCTGAATTTCGCAGGATCCTCTGTGTCAGTGAAGGAGCCAATCATGTCAGCACAGACATCCCAGTTACTGTAGCCAGAGGGAAAGAAAACCATATTCAAACCTAACAGCACAGATTCAGTGTGACTGTGTGACTAGCATGGGGAGAGCAAGTAGGATTAGAGAACCAGTAGGTGAAGCAGAAGCTTAGTGAAATGGAACAAGAGGAAGATTGCAAACAACTTACTTGAAGAGTCTGACTCTGCCCTTTGCAGTGGCAGTCATTTTTTTATTCCCATCTACGTTGAAATGGGTTACTACGTTGTCCTGCAGAAACAGCCCCTCAGGATCTTTTTTTGCCATGGCATACCAGATACCACTGTACTGTGAAGAAATAAGAAAGGCTGTCATTAGACCTGAAAGTATGGAAAACATTACAAACAGACATTACAAACTAGGGGAGGTGACAGAGGGGAAGACATTAATATCTTTGATACTGTGCCTCAAAGTTGTAACTAAGAAGCAAATTTAGCTGTTCCAGCAGCATAAAGCTACCAATATATGCTAGTCCAGCCAGGGTCTGTGAAAGAATTGACATTTCTGATATCTCATTTGTATCTGCAGTTCTCCATAATTTACAACACAAAATTTGTTGGGAGGAGGATAACAACTGGCTGATCTTCACAGATCTGTGTATAAATGTTTTTTCCTTGCAATGACATCTGAAAACACCAGAGTATTAATTTTTCATAGAAACAAGCAAGTCACTACACTCCTTTTCTGTTCAGACCACACAGTTTGAGACCAGTCTGCTAAACCTCAGTTTCTGCAGTATTCCTTTATCAGATGCATCAGGATCCAGTGTCTGTGGAGACATGGGCAACATCACACACTTCTTTTTCTCATATTGCAGTCTGTGACTTTGAACGTGTGAATACACTGGTGCTACTGAATGCCAGATTTTGTAGCCTGGGAAGTGGATTCAGGCAAGATATCAAAGATCCAGGAGAGATTTACCCTGGTCTTGTTGAAGTTCTCCTTGACTTTGAAGCTGCTTACTCGGCAGTCCCGCTCTGCCATGCTGCTGCCCAGCAAGGCCAGTGCCAGCAGGAGCAGCCAGGGCAGAGCTCTCTCCATGTGGGCCATCCTGTCCCTGCAGCAACAGCAAACAGAGAATAGCATCAGAAACAGGTTCTGTCACACAAGAGGGGAAGGGAGGAAGACAGCCCTGATAGGTCCCCAGGGCATCATGCAGCCTTCCCTGATGCATGGGCAGGCTAGGCACCCAGTTGTCCCCAGCCCACCACAGTAGGGTCCCTTACAGGCAGTGCTGGTCCTTGTAGCGTCCTGGAGTCCAAGTGTTGATGGCAGTGGCAGGGCACCCAGACAGGGAATGCCTTATGTAGTCCTGGGGCTTTCGCAACTCCCTGAGGTACAAAGTCAGTATTGGAGGGAGAGTAGGGAGGTGGGTTGATGCATGCTGCAGGCTGGGGCCCCTTCACAACAGCCTCTTGCATAACACCCATGGGCTCAGGTGGTCTTTGACCCTGACCTGTAGCCAAGCAGGAGCTAGGAGCAAATGCCTCTTTTTGGTTTTCCTAACTCAAAGGCAGAGCTCACATCTGGGGGAAGGGATGTGCACATGTGTGGGGAGAACAAAGGAATAGAGAGGCACCCCATCTTTGCACAGGGGAGAGTAAGCTGCCTCAACCTCCTCTGTGATTTTACACAGTGCAGTCCAAAGTCCTTCTTACCCAACGCGCTCAACCCAGTTACAAGGTGCAGACTTGTTTTCTCCACCTCCTCCCCAAATTCTTATCCTTCCTCTGGTAAACAGTGGCAAACATCATACTTGCAAGTTTCTGCTAATGTTTCTGAAAGCCTGGTCATGCCAGAATCTCTTCAGGTCCTCATGACCTGATTTCTCTTGTTTCCCAAAGGCTGGCTTGGGTGCTAAACCATCTCATGATCAGCTCCCAAAGACAGGAGCTGGGGCCCTGCAAATCTTCAGGAAGGCAAAAGAGCACTTCGGTGTGGTACTGCAAAGGTAGCAGGATGTATGTGTGGCCTGCAAATACCGAAATGCAGGTATGAACCACATCTAGCCTTTTTGACATCAATTTTAAATCAGAGCTTCCAGAATTTATATTCTGTTTCTGGCAAACTGTTTTCAGTTATATTGACCATTATTGTTTTCTCCTGTCCAGGCAAGTTTTGCTGCCTCTCAGTCAATATTTGTTCTATAGTTTCAACATCTTTAGGAAGCATTAGAGAAAATCTGTTAATTATTTTCTAGACATGTGACTGGAGCAGGATAGGAATGATTGTTACCAAGAGAACTAATTCACCTACTTTTTTCACCTCCTAATTTTGAAAGAATAAAGGCAGAAGCCTGGTAGTTGAAAGATCTGTGTTCATTACTTCAAGAATTAAGCAGAAATATAATTTAAATATGAACATACTGAGGTAGTATTAAAAATATTTCAGTAGTAGCTGATGTACAGCATTAAAACTATTTACTTAGCGTGGCCTTTCCTAGAAATCTACTTCAGCCTCCTATTCCCTTCAGATACTGATAGAAATATTGAACTTTTTACTGTTGCTGCCCTTTGCAATCTTTTTCATATGTAATACAAACAGTGGCACAGTCTGTTTGATTTATCACTCATTCTTCTCTGCTTTGTGTTGGAGCCTTTTTGCATGGCGATTATGTTTTTGTTCACTTTGTCAAACATCAAGTGCTCAGGGCAGTTCCAAGTTTGCTCTGAAGCCTTTGATTCCCTGGGTAACATCAACACTAAAAATTCCATTACATTTAATATTAAGCTTCTATTTGGAGCAAAGAACATATGAAACACAGGTAAACAGAAAGTTTGATGCATCTTAATTGTGCTCATGCTTTCAAATATAGTCTTTCAATAAGCCAATATTTTAATTTTTAAACTGAGATCAAGTTTGCTAATCCCCACAGAGACTGAAGAAAAACATCAATCTATATCCCTCTGGTGGCTTTTAGAACCTTGCTCCAGCCCCTGGCAATGGTGATGCCAGTTATCAGATCAATTTTTACAAAACTTTTACAAAACACTTCCTAGTCTTAATATATTAATTCATCATCCTTGCAAGATCAAAATCAGCATGGACTTTCTTTGTTCAGTGTCTCATGGCTGACAGTAAGAAGAGGGATTATAGCTTAATCTGTAACTTAAATCTATTACTTTCTTTAATACCAAAGAAAACAATTATTTCATTATTCTCTGCCAATTTGTGAAATTTTATTATTTCTAAGTTTGTAGTCTTCAAAAATCTGTGTACTGCTTTATAATCCCAGAGAGTTTCTTTCAGGATCAAATCTATTCCTATAAAATTATGTCAATAACATAATTATCCATGAAAATTCTATGGCAGAGGTTTTCAAAGGAGTCTAGAGTCACTCATCCAGATTAATCAAAACCTGATGAGATTTGAGCACTTCTAAAAATCTAGGTCAGTAGTCCAGTTATACTTACTGCATGTTGTCCTCAGCAGTTTTACAGAGAGGAGACCAATCGATGTTCCGCTGAAACAAAAATTTACTTCCGTTAATAATTTTTAATAAGATCAGTTCTGAATATGTGCAAGAGCCATTACAGTCTCTTAAATTAATCTGAGGTCACCTACAAAACCAGATCAGAAAAATAGTTTTGTATTAGCCATGGCACAGCATTTATTTAACTGTGTGCCTCCACTGATCTCTGCAATGTTTGGCAACTCATATCTGGCAGAGGTGGCTGGCAGAGTCTTAGTACATTCATTCAGCTCCTCAAGTCTGGGATTTCTACAAACTCTACACAATGCCTCAGAAAACTCTTCTTTTGGGCTGTTATCATTGTGGATTTGTGGGAGCGCAGCTACGGTGAAGTCACACCAGTATTTCCCAGTCAGATTTCAACAACTGCAGAAGAGGATCTGGGCAAGTCAGTACAATTTGAAGCTTCCATAGTAAAATCTGGCTCTATGCCTCTTCTGGTTTAGCTATACTTTCAACTCTGCCTACCTGAGACACAGTTTACATTAATGAAGTCCTTTCACAAATACAGCTAAAGCACTTCTTTGGTTCAATGAGACAAGCTTTTCAGGCAAAAAGTCTCCTGTTGTCAGTTACATCTAGACGGGGAGTGTATTGGAGGAGGGATGGAAGGTTACTGGCAGACTAGCATTATTATGGCAATTCAAGGGTGAATTTTTTCTCAGTCCTAACAGATGTAGCTATGCCAGCACAACTATGTATGCTCATAAACAGTGTAAACTTTGCCTCACTTAATCACCATTTGGATTGACTTGGGCTATGGGTTCGGTTGAGGAATTGATGCCAGCAAGTAATCCTCATCCAGATCTTTGGAACCTGGATATACCCCTGGCAGATTTGTACTTCTCGTGCAAACAGAAAGGAACAGAATTCAGGCCAGAATTTCAATTGATTCTGAGAGCAATGTGTATATATCAAGTCAATGGCATCATATGATTGCTGGGTTTAGGGAAAGCTCAGACAATTAAGTTTAAAAGAATTATTAAACTATTGATAACACGTAAATGTGCAAAAAAAACCTCTGTGTAAAGAATACATTTACAAAACTTGTGCTAAGTTCAACACCAAGCTTGATAAATTTCATATATGACTTTCCATTTTGATGTTTGAAGCTGGCAGCATATTTTGAATATTATAGAAAGTGTTTTAAGAGTCTGTATTTTTTTTAACCATATTTAATCAACAGGGATAAAGTCTTCTAACTTTGAATTTTGCCAAGAGGACAAAAATGGCACTAACTTCAGGCAGTGATCCTGTGACTGAAATACTTTTTAAATTAATAGCCTATAAAATTATGCAATATTTTCCATTAGGAACATTAACAGAAAATACACATAAAAGTTCAGATTCTCAAAGAAAATAGCAGAAAAAAGCTTTCATTGTAATGGTTATTTTAGTTTCATTTATGACTATAATAAAAAAGAAGGAACGAGTCAAATTGCTGTTTAAAACATTTTTAACACTGCCACACTGAAGCTTTAAATATTAAAAGAACAAGAATTTTATTTGTGGTCACGCAAATAAGTCTAGCTCTTAGGAGAGAGCTGGCTTAAAGAACTGGTAACAGGAAATGGAGCATCGATTTCCACCCGGACTGCATATAGATTGAAACATTTTTTGGTGTCTTCTTATGGTTACTTGTAGAGTGCCATTCACAAACATGAGTACCCATTAAACTCTTAGAGGCAGATTTTGCAGTGGGATGAATCACTGCTGTGCGCAGAGAGTGGATCCAAGTGCAGCCACTGCCCTGTGGAACCAGACTCATATTAATAAGCGACAACAAATGGCATGAGCTGAGTCAAGGGGCTCCACGTACTTTGCAAGGGACAACTATGTACACTGTCACCATCACAACTGTTCCCCTTGGTGGCACTCTGAGTACAGAGGTCAAGGACAGAATGGAATGGAAAAGATTTGCCTTTGCACCATGCCAGCCTGTGTGCTACCTGGTTTTGGAATTTAAGGACATGATATTCTGCTTAAGGAGTAAATTTACACTGAACTCTTTATAAACAGTATTTAAACAAATGCAATTTAAAATGGTACCTTTATTCTCTTCAGCAAACCTTTGTGAAGGTTGTGATTCTGAATTGAGGAGTATTTTTTTCTAGATGTATTTCTAAAATAGAAACAAGTTGAAATGAAGATGTGAAGTTTGACAACAGGCTGGCCAGCCTGGTGAGAACTTTAAACTATGAATGATGAAAGACGTGAACATATTGGAGCGAGTCCAAAAAAGAGCCATGAAGATCACTGAGCAATAAGAGAGTATGACAAAAGGAGAGGCTTAGAGAGCTGAGACTGTTCAGCCTGAAAAGAGCTCAGGGGGATTGTGTCAAGTGTATAAGTATCTGGCAGGAAGGTATCAAGAAGACAGTCAGACCCTTCTCAGCAGTGCTTAATAATATTCTCAATAATTAAAAATGGTCAGGTAACCTAAGATCACCAGGGAGTAAATATGAGAGTGGATGAGATTAAAAAGCTGCTGTCATTTGCTCAGTCAGTATACTAAAATTCATGCCAAGCTACCAAGAAATCCATGTTCATGGTCACAGCTACAATGCATCTGGCAACCCCAGTTAACCCCTTCATGCTAGACTGGCCATTTACTTTAGGAACTCTCCTCTAGAAGCTGAAATCTCTGTTGACTCCCTATTTCATGAACACCCAGAACTAATAATTCATAGTTTTAAGGGACCATGAAGATTTGAAGCCATATGGAAAAAGCAGCTAACTTACTATCTTCAGTATTTGTATTTTTAAGATTATGTTTGCAAGAAAAGGGACAGAAGATTATTTTAAAAGAAACATAAAAGCTGAGGTTGTTTGTGAAGGTCCTCAAAACATATCAGACCAGTGACACCAACACATTTCAGTGTCAAAAACTGTGTTAGGGGCACACAGTGCCTGTTGTAAATACCTACAGAATTGATTCTCACAACCTAATAATTTAGAAAAAAATCAACAACATTTTTGGATATTAACTTCTTGGATTATACACACTTATGTCCAATGTCTAGACAAAATTATCCACATCAAAAGCCATGCAAGTGAAATGAACACATTTGATCTGTGTTTCTTCAGATAATCTTAACTGAATGAACCATATCAACTGCTATTAAGATAGACAGAGGCGTTCACATACAAACACTGAGCTGAACTGGGAAACCTTATAAATACCTTTGACATTTACATGCTGCTTGAATCTATTTAAATAACTACATCTGTCACTTATCCTTCTTAGGAGTTTCCATGGGCTCAGGAATGGTCTACTACTAAGAACTACTCCATAAATAGTTTGATTTCCGTAGTAACTATGAACGTCAAAGGCAAATGACATCATATGTATTAAAATCACAAAGCACATATATTTCTGATATTCTCTGAAATTAAATAATTTGAAAAATGTAGCACCCAGCTCATCATGTTTTTAAATCAAACCACTTCAGCATGGAAAAGAATCAAAGTCAAATGCCTATTATTTTTGCCTTTAGAAGTGAAAATGACTCTACAAAGTTAGTCCCCAATGTTAAATATCCATGCATATAATGGAACCTACATTAAAAAGAATATTCTTAATAGGTGATCTTATTAAAAAATTGCTAGGAAAGATGATACCAAAATCATGTTTGAAAGTGCCAGAAATGTGAAATAGTTTTTTGTTATGGTTTCATATATTAAACCTAAACACAAATGAGAATTAGCATTACTAAAGATAAAATGTTCAATATCATGGAAAGTGAGAGTAAAGGAGGTAGAACAGAAAATAAATGTCTTATTTGAGTACAGAAACTTTAAAATTCATTACAAGTTTAGTGCTCCAAAACGATTAAATGGTCTAATTTACAACATTCATTAAAATACTAATATGAGAAAAATAAAAAGAAATAATCAATACAAATGCACTGTGTTTTCCTAACTCTAAAATGAGGACTTCCATAAAAGTAAGGTACACTTACGTACCAAACTTTTAATTTCTATCAAATCCCTTCAACTTCTTGGTTTGCCTTAATTATTCATGGTTAATCAATATTTGCATAGAGTTCACGATGAAACATAATGATTAACATAGCAATTGTTGAAAAAAAAAACAACTTAACCGTCTTCCAAACAAACTTTGTAAAGAACTTCTATTGGTTTTTGATACTTTTTTCCATTTTGTTTCACAAACACTTTACAGAGCAAGAGCGCAATTGTAAGAGTGGATCTAAATTAAGGAAAAAAAATGGATTGTTTAAGAATTATGATAGGACAACCCAGCTACATCTGAAATATTTTGTTACAAAGAAAGATTTATCACCTTGCAGTAGTACCTAATTAAGATATGATCTTTGTTATCTCAAAGTACAAATAGTGTAATTTATCACTTGTAAAAACAGCTGTGCATGAGGGACGTTTGGTGGAACCATTTAGGTGGCCTTATATATTTTCAAAAATGAGCACACATGACAATAAAATTATTAGCTTACAGAATGTTAACCCCGCAACCCCTCAACCCCCCAACCACCAAAGAAAACAGTGTCACTCTGTCAGGTTGTCTCTGCTGACTTGCTCTCCCTCCAGAGGGTGACAGGCTGCTCTATTTCATAGAGTTAATGTAATCACAATATAAAGAACAACAACTGATGTTTGTAAAGCTGGATTCTCACATGTGATAAAGATGAATGTGCAAATATGAATATAGTTTTCTAGAATGTTTTAGCTGGGCGTGAGATAGATCCTCTATAGACCCTTTCTACTTGTTCCAAAGTCAGTAAGAAAATATGACCAAATAAGTAATGCAAAAAAATGTTACTACTCCTTTGTAGTAGTATTTCATTGGAGCTCTCTTCAATATCTTCTTTTTTAAAGAGCAGCATGAGAAGTATTGAGCTACAAATCAGGAAGATGACAAATAAAGATAAATCTTTTAAGTCTATGTGCAAATACATACAAAATTAGTTTAAACTCTCTATTGCTTTTATATGTATTGACCAAATTATGAAAAAAAAGGCTATCAAAGACTAAGACATATATGCATTTCTTCTGCTGTTTTCTTATGAACCATACATGCATACAATGGTGAGAATATCTTGCTGTGCTGCTATTGCACGGTACTGCCACAAAGTTAGTATCACCAGTTCACACTTGTAAAGAAGGTGCTGCAACATCATACAGCCACTAGTGAGGGTCCTATGCTGCTCAGGCTTCTGGGGGTAAGTAACCCAGCCAGAGAAAAGGAATCAGGACAGAATGTGCCCATAGTGTGCTGAATTTCATATGCATTTTTAAGCCTTTATGGCAAGTGCAGTCTGGCAAAAATAAGTGTCTTACACAGTCTTTCATATCACAGAGTGAAAACTAATGTACTGAGTTAGCTGCCATTAAAGACCAGTCTCTGACCTGTTCGTTGTGCATGAGAGAATCAGTGTCAGTTGCTCATGTTGATTCTTTTCGATCTGTTGATAGAAATGGATGTTGACACACTGTGGCCTTTGGCAGACAAATAAAGTTGTACTTTGACAATTATTATTTTCAAATAAAGAATCACCAAAGGGTATATGGTCTATTTTCCTCATACCAAGAATGTCTTTCTGCTCTGTGATCAATGTGGATGCCACAAATAAAAATAAGATTGCAGCCAATGCACTGTGCTGAAATTCAGATCTGTTTCAATGAACACAGGTAATTTACTCTCATAGTAGGTGCTCAGACTCAGCCTTCTCACTCACATAACCCTGGGGTGTTTGCTCCTAAAATTCAACAGAGTTTTCATCATTCCTTTTCCATTCATGTGAGTAATGCTGATCTTACAATGGTAGGAAACTTCAAACATGTTATAAAGCTACAATCAGACTTAAGATTCCCTCTTTGCCCACTATCTGGCAGTTATTACCATTTTTCTCCTATTTAAGAGAGCAGTGAACTCAATTTGAATTTAGGCCATTTTATGATTTTACTTTTTCATGTAGACTATTTTTGAAAAAAAGGTATACATAAGTCATTTCTGGCTGTGCTGAATCAAATTCTAATTAGTCTACTCCATCTTCACCTGGGTAAATCACTTGAACAAGCTCAGACTTTTGTAAGGTCTTTAGGATTTTGTTTTATGCATATACAGCTTCATCTTTTTTTTTTTTTTTCAGTAATCCAATTTCCATCATCTCCTGACTATTTTGAGGAAAACTGAATTTTGCAGTTTTAAACTTTTCTCTTTAACATTCTGGTTTCCTCCCCTTAAGTACCTCTCACAAATACACGTGTATGTCTGTGCACGTGTATAATGTGGGCTAAGTATCTAAGTGGAATTCCTCCTATTAAGTTTCAATGGGAACTTTTGTGTCTGTAGTACAGTATACATACTTTGATGAAGGAGATAACATACAGGTACACATATCTACACATCAGACAATTTTATAAGGTCCAAGAATTAACTGGTTAGTTTAAAATGCTAAAATGATTCCCTTAGGATTTATGAGATAAGAAAGCTCAGGGGTTTAGTGTCCTGACATCTCTTTAATTAGCAGTCTCCAAGATCTCACTCTAAGAAGATGCTAAGCCAGTGCCTTCTGTCATATCTCAAGAGTTTCAGAAGGCTTGGGAGCCACAGAGGAAGGTGAATGTACTATGCCTGTGAGCTGTACAATATGTACAAAGTACCATTTTCTTACTAGTATCAAGTTAGGACTTCTTGCTACCACTCCTGCTTTGATGGTGATGCACTTCTAAAAGAAATCCTAAGAACAATCCAGCAAAAATGGGTGAGGTAAATAAAGATGCTGTTGAAAAATACTTGGAGAACAACCCCCAGTTTGCCAAGGAATATTTCGACCGAAAAATGAGGGCAGAAGTGCTGGGAAGTATCTTTAAAGTGAGCCCTGGAGATGTGAAGGAAGGAGTCAGCTTCAAAGACATGTCCCGCCTGGAGGAGTGTAACATACTTTTTGAGTTGCTAACAGAAATCCAGGATGAAGGAGGCATTATGGAAAAGATAGTGCACAAGGCCCTGCAGAGGCTTTCACAGCTGCTGGCAGCTGATCGGTGTAGTATGTTTGTTTGTCGTTCCCGAAATGGTACTCCAGAGGTAGCCACCAGGCTTCTCAATGTCACTCCAACTTCCAGCTTTGAGGAGAACTTGGTGAATCCAGACAATGAAACTGTTTTTCCTCTGGACATCGGGATAGCGGGATGGGTTGCTCATACCAAGAAGTTTTTTAATATACCTGATGTGAAAAAGGTAAGTGGTTTCTCTTGGGGAATGTGCCTCTGTGCATTTGCATGCTCAGCTTCTTCCACAAAGCTTGTGGTACAGCATCATTGACTTCAAAAACATCCCAGAGACAGAAATCCAGACCAAAAAAAATGAGAAAAGCAGAAGCAGAATTTGCTTAAAATCAAGTAAAAACACATCATGTAGCCTAGGGAGGTATTTCCAGCATCCTTACACAACAGTTGTAATGTAATTTACTATAGTAAGGGTGGAGAATATTTAAGGGACCAATAAGTACTTATGTTTCTGTTGAACAAGGCAGGCTCCTATTCTGTTTTCCAGTATGGGCTTGCAGGTGTTCTCCCTTATCATTGTGTGCTGCTATACATACATTTCTGAATATAATTAATTTGCAACTTTTGTGATGAAGATGCTTCCTTAGAAGTACATGAATGAAGGCCAGATGAAGATGATGTCAACATATACATTCAGCTTTAAGTCTGTCTTTGAATTTAAAATAGCTCCAAGTTTTGAGTCTGTCCAGATCCAGGGCTTTTGTTCAGAAACATCTATAGAAAAAGATTAATGAGACAGAACTGCTCTGGCATTTTCAAAGTTCATGTTGAATATACACAGAATAAAACCTTCTTTAGTTATGGTGATGATAAGGGTTATTACAAATGTTAATTAAAATTATGAGTGACCTAACAGAAATTAAATATGCATAAATAAGAACTGCTTTAGAAAATGCTCTGAAATACATGGGGAAACATAAATGTGCTTTGATTGTTGTAGATTTCTTTAAAAATATCTAACCTTATGTTATCAAATGGTGAAATCATCTCTTTTTAGTCTTACGTGGAAAAGCTCAGCATAATCAAATGGTGCTAAGATAATTATACAGGATGATAGTCTGGCTTCTCAGTATTTCCTACAATATTAAAATTCTGAGCCATTTTAGAGACGGAAACCACCTCAGTGTCCTAAGCTTAATGTAAATAATAAAAATCTTTACATACTGCAATTATCTATGTTTTCCAGGAGGTAAACAAAAAATAATGTATTTTATCATGTAAAAAGTTGGTAGCCATAAAGAAATAAAGGACTACTTTTAAAGCTCAGAAACAAATGAAAATGTATATATGAGTGAAAAGAACATTCCAATATATAGTAAACTACCTCAGATGTAAGTAGGAATCATGGGAACAACCAGAAGAATGATTTGAGAAAACAAATCAGTTGATTTTTAATTGACCACTAACTTCAATGGCTACTGTTCTGACAAGAAGCATCTGATTTACTGCCTCTTACCACCACACAGGGAGATTGGAGGATAATCCTTCTAAATTCATAAGGCTGATTACATGAGAAAAGATCAGGAGGATCAAGAAAGATGTGCCTTCTATCAGACATTGCACTTCTCCTTAATATAATCATGTGAGAGGTGACTAGAACAGGGCTGCCCAAATATTTCTATGTTTGCAATAGGATTTGTTTAAAATGTTGTGACAAATGTAATTTAAATATGCTTAAATATGAGAACCTTTCTGTCCATCTAATCCTGCTAGGTCTACATTTTGCACTCATAAATTAATTCATGTCAGCTGAATATCTGTCCAGGTATTATTCAATCATTCTAAGGTAATCTTTACTTAGGCATTCATTTACTCTCTAAGTATTACTTAAGTGTATGTCATTTAAAAATGCAGTTAAACCATCGTATTATCAATCCACATTTCGTAACTAAATGTCATCAAAACATTGACATTTTATAAGTTAATTGCAAAACTCCCAGAGACTTCTCTAGGACAAAGATTTGTTATTTAAAAACAACATTGAAGGTCTCAAATTTGTCACCATTTCCATTCTATTTGTAAAAAAATGCACACTGCTCACACAGGGAAAGCTCCCACTAATGTTACCAGAAACTTGATCTCTGTAAGGAACCCAGAACTGCGGCTTTAGTTAGTAACATTTAAGAAATATAATTAGTCTATGGCAGCAGAAATAGGCAGCCACTGAAGTCTTTATCACATTTTTGAAAGCATAATTATTTTTTAGATCACTTTTTATGCACTTCACTCAAACTAGATTGTCTGATATCCAAATCCGGAGAGAAAAAATGACAAGCTGAGTTAAGCCGGAGAGGAATTTTGCCCCTACTGCCTTGTCAGAATACAAAGTGCACAATGAATAATCCTAGGTGGCTCTAGGACTTTAAAGATGTCACGTCTAACCACTTTCTGTTGTTGACGCAATCCATATCCAAACAGCATAGTGTTTTTTAAGTACATGACAACATTGACAAACCCACAGTGAAACATTTTCGTGCTTCAATCATCACCCCTCTATAACAAGAGAGAATGTAGTGAAAGATCAGAACAGCAATAAATCACTGAAAAAACAGACTTCACTTTTAGTGCCTGGTAGACACTTCTTTATGGATTATCTCCTTCTTCAACCTGGAAAGGTACCAATAAACATGAGGAGGCTCCTCATCCTGACTAATGCTTCAGAAAAGAAAAGCAGAGGAAAAGATACAGACCATAATTAACTTAGTAGCCAGAACAGTCTCCCCACACAAGATTATGGACCTGTTGACTGTGAAAGCTAATAGCATTTAATCCAGGATTTAATAGTAGTGAGAAATAAGAGACCAGGCAGGACGGACCACTACTCTAATAATTTGCCTCACATTATTCTGAGGGTCTGGCAGATTATGACTCAAATATTCCAAAGTAAAATACTAGACTGCATAAGTCTGGTATGTCTATTAATATTACTTAAATATTAACTGATAACATGGACAACATGATAAATAAGAGTACAATTATCTTACAATTTTGCTAAGGCATTATTTCAAAATAAAACTAAGAACTAAGAAATAAAAATATAAATAGGAACTAAAAACTTCTCCCTGGAGAAGAGAAGCCTCTGGGAGACCTTACTGTGGCCTTCCAATACTTAAAGGGGGCTGCAGGAGAGATGGGGAGACACTCTTTATCAGGGAGTGTAGTGATAGGATAAGGGGTTAGATCCATTAGCCCTCATTATTGGAGGTCCTGCACTGGAATCCACAACCCCTAGCAATGTGAAGAAACAGTGTGGGGAGATTCTGGTGCTTACAACTCACATTAAGCAGCCAGAGCAGTGATCATTGTGGCACCTAATTTAACCACTGGAATCCTATGATACAAAACAACTTAAATACATCTTCATGTTGCACTTGCATCGTCCCTTTGTAAATTGATCCAGTGTCAGTTTGCATGAGTTTTGTTTTTTTCTGGGAGCTCTGCTTCTCTTTAATGCAAGGGTGGGAGAGACTAATTCAAAGCCTGTCTGAAGTTACAGGAGTTTCAGATTCACAGGAATGTGTCAGTCACCAGATTCCAGGCTGTCTGAGCCTGTAATAGGGAAGAAGAGACACTCTATCCCTTTTCTTGAATTTACACCAAGTTGTAAAATAAATTAAAGATTATTTGAAGAGGGGAGAGAAAGGTGCAAAGGGAAGCACCATTTTGCAGCTCAGCGGTTCAGACTTCCATGTGGCAGTGAGGAGACCTGGACACTGAACTGCTGTCCTGCTGCTGTGTGTAAACACTTGCTCTGGTGACACACAACAGTGGTCCTGGGACCAGGCAGTAGTCTTAGACTCCATCCTAGGGCAAGAAGGCATTGCTGCAATCAAGGCACATCCATATCAAAAATATGAAGCAGTGGGAAAGCACAGGGGAGAGCAAGGTGGTCAATGACACAACTGGTTGTCCTGAAAATTGAAAGACTGGAGCCTTTGTGGTGGACCTGGTAGCAGAGCAGTCACTTCCTAATAAGATGTCTCCGTTCTTAACTCATGTTCTGCTAGTCCCAACAATGTGATCTTGGAGAAGAGACCCAAATATCTGACATATTGACAAGGCAGAGTATGTTAAAAATAGTTTCAAAAGCCAGAAGAAGATTGTTAAAGTGATTTTAGAGAGAAGTTCTTGAGAAACAAACACAGAGTTGCTAAGATGAGAAGAAACGAGAGCAAAGATACACAATGCTACTGAAGTACTGCCTTCCTGAATGTCTGTAAAGAAATGAGAATTGAAAGAAACAATCCTAAAATAAACTAAAAATGGGGAAAAAATTGAGAGTTAGACTTTTACCTGGGAAGAACTTGCAGTGTAAATGCTAATGTCTGCTCCTCCATTTTATCTTATCATCCTGGTAATAAAAACCAGATTGTCATAAACTCACACTTAATATGATAAATATTAACTGGAAAAAAGGAAATGTGTTCCAATCTGTTATAAAGAGAAAGATTCAGTAAACTTACAAGAAACTATTTTCACACAGGAACAAATTTTTATTAATCATACCTTCCAGAAGAAAAACCCCAAACTTTAATTCTTTCCTTGAATTAACTTGTGCTAAAAAAGGAAAGCTTGCAAAATGGAAGAAAAAAAAAGAACATTCAAAATTAAAATGAAAATGTCCCTTTTAGCCTAATTTTCTTATGTGAAAAAATACTTAAAGCAATATAATACAGATTCCATTTCAAAAAATTGTAAATTAGCCACTACATATGGCAAATGACAAGCAGAAATTTCAGTGACATATCTGAAAAGTTCAACCTCCAAATGCTGTTAAATATCTACGTGAATCAGTTTCAAAACTCTAGTGATCTTGAAGATACCAATTTATTCTGCAATGCTAGTAATAGCATTGACTGTTGTAATGCCATTCCTATAGCATAAATAATTGCGATATTACTGATATATATGTAGTAAAAATGTAGTTGTTTTACATCCCTGACAATACATGATATTTTGAGTGTGGCCTAATGAATGGCCAACTCATTTAGCTGGTTTTGGTTTTGAATCAGACTAATGACACTTTTGTAGCTGATGGTAGGTGCTTTTTATTTTCCATTCATACTCAATTAGATCATTATGAAACAAAGCCAATGCAAGACAATCAGTGGGAGAACAAAACATCATGAATAGCAGAAAAGACTGCAGGACTACCAGAAAGAAGAACAGAAACACATAAAGATGGCGCAGAGAAATGTGCGATAATGATGAGAGTGTGATACAGCTCCTGATGTCAGAGGTTCCTGTGTTTCCTGTTGCAGTAGTGCTCCAGACCCACTCATAGTCATCAGATGTTCAAAGGATGATGTATTTTAACCAGTCTGAGCTCATCTATCCAACCCAGAACCTCCAGCCCAACATGACCAAAGTAGTCATAACTGCAAAGGGTCCCAGAAAGACATTTTTGACAGAATCACAGAGTCACAGAATTATAAGGTTGGAAAAGACCTAGAAGATCATCCAGTCCAGCCATATCCAACACTTCCCAACTAAATCATATCCCTCAACACAACATCCAGACGTTTCTTGAACACCCCCATGGTCGGTGACTCCACCACCTCCCTGGGCAGTGCATTCCAGTGCCTGACTACCCTTCTCGAGAAGTAATATTTCCTAATGTCCAGCCTGAATCTCCCCTGGTGCAATTTGAAACCATTGCCTCTAGTTCTATCACTGTCTACACGAGAGAAAAGGCCGACCCCTAGCTCACTACAACCTCCCTTCAGGAAGTTATAGAGAGCAATAAGGTCTCCCCTGAGCCTCCTCTTCTCCAGGCTGAACAATCCCAGCTCCCTCAGCCGCTCCTCATAAGGCCTGTGCTCCAGACCCCTCACCAGCTTCGTAGCCCTCCTCTGAACGCGTTCCAGGGCCTCAATGTCTTTCTTGCAGTGAGGGGCCCAAAACTGAACACAGTACTCGAGGTGCGGCCTCACCAGTGCCGAGTACAGGGGGACAATTACCTCCCTGTTCCTGCTAGTAACACTGTTTTTGATGCAAGCCAGGATGCCGTTGGCCTTCTTGGCCACCCGGGCATACTGTCGGCTCATGTTCAGCCGAGCATCAATCAATACCCCCAGGTCCATTTCCTCTACACAGTCTTCCAGCCACTCCTCCCCAAGCCTGTAGTGTCAACCAGGGTTGTTGTAGCCAAAGTGCACAACCCGGCATTTGGTCTTGTTGAACCTATGTTTCCCCTGTGCTTTATAAGAGGAAAAAGATGGAGGAAAATAGGTGTCTGGTCTCTTGGTACTACCACCTCAGCTGCAGTATTGAGTCTTATCACTTCTTAACTGCAATACTTGATGCACTTCGCCAAACTCAAAATGGAGAGGTAGGCTGCACAGTAGATACTGACATGTCACTTGGAGATGACACAAGAAGGAAGGAATAGCAAGAGTTTTTTTGAATGAGAGTAATGGTGATGGTGATATGAAAACCACAGTGTAAATATTATCTGTGGGACATGAGCAAAACAACATAATGCCGCTTCCTGGCAAGGCCCCACTCAAGGAAGCAAAGCGTTATGGGAAAGTCTAATTTTCTAACATTTCAAATCACATGTGTAATGAAGATGTTGATGGTGTGCCTAATTAAAAGCAATTGGAAATAAGCAAGTATACTGGAGATGTGAGAAGCCTCGGTGCCAGCTTTGAGCTTCTCTTCCTATTACCTCAAATGAACCAGAGCAGTGAGTCTTTACCTTGACCAGCTGAACAGGGAAGAGGAATCTTTGTTCCCGTATGCTTTCATTTTGAGTTGCTTTTCACACTTCTCCATTTCTCTGTCTTTGCTTCATGTGTATAAAATACATACTTTTGCGTGTGCAATGGAAACCAAATTAACAACGGTTACACTGTCTCATTACTTAGAATAGTTTTTGCATTTTCTGATCAAATTTACACTCAACAAATGATTTACACTGCAGACTTTGATATGGAGTTTCCAAGAGTGTCAAACTCACTTGCCTTAGACTGCATGTTGTCATTAATCCAATCAGAAATGCTCAAGGCTTAGCTCACTGTTCTGGAGCATGGTGTAGCAAATCCCAAGATAACATTATGAACTGGAAGAGGTACTTCCTCTATCAAATACTGTAGTACGGGTCAGTGAAAAATAGAATGATGGCCTTCATTATTTTATAAGCTTGGCATAGAATAAAGCCTGTGAAAGTATAGAAATTTTTGCAGAGCTCTTTTTCATAGTTTGCTTAAGGAATTGTGGGATATCTAAAACCAGCCAACAAAGGAGAATTCATCATGAAAGAAATAAGGTCTTTAAAAAATAGTAAAAGGAAACATAGAAGAACATATTACTCCCAAGAAAGGAACTGAAATCTGGAGGGGGAGACATTAAATAAGAGCGACACAAGACAGTTCCTTCTTCTGGGCAGTCCATCAATAAGAACTCTTCAGAAAGGATAAAGTAACACTGATTAAAAAAAAAAAAAACAACAAACTCCATAATTGTAAAGTATTATCTGCTCATGTACTCTTTTAAAATTAGCTTTCTTCTTGAAATGCCTGTGATTCCCAGGGGAGAGAGTTTTCCTCATTTATATTTATTTTACCTTATTACAGACATGAATTTACAGTTCTGTAGCTACAATTCATAATCAGATTTGATATAGTCTCTGTGAGCAAGTTTATTTGTAACTGCCATATGAGGAAAATAAAAATTATTTTTAGAAAGAATGGTCTTATTTTCCCCTTTAACAGAGGTGTAATCACACTATTTTCAAAACAATAACTTCTGATTTTTTAAAATTTCACTGCTATCTATGAGATGGAAATCAGCCTTACAAAACTTAAAGGAATTGAAAAGTTGAGGCCAAATGATCCAAACATAGAGCATTATATTGGTATTTCATTGATAAAGAGGTTTATAAAAATAATGTGTAGTAGTGTTGGTAAGTTACAGGGAGATAAAACTGGTGTTATGGTTTAGAGAATCAAGAAACATGAATTAGCTACTAATTTCAGGTATATATGCTAGATCTATAGTAGCCCGCCAAACCCGTCTCCAGTTACCTTCTGTCACCTATAACAGAAATATTAACATAAAGAGGTGTCCTAATTTTCCAATCCTGTGTGCTAGTGCTAGCTTAGTGCATGTTGCACATCTTAGGACATATCTACAGAACTGATCATTGCACAGTAAATGGCTAGGTATCTTAGCTTTACATGGAGCTAGTAGAAAATGCTTGCAAAGGTACTACAGTTAGGGAGTTATCAACAGATTGCCTTTCCCTCAATTTTTTAAAAAGCATATTTTATGATCTGAGAGCTGAAATTTCAAACCTTGCTCTGAAAGATGGTTGGATTCAAAAGATCAGGCTCAAATAGACGAAGTGCCATGGGAATGCTGCCAATGTGTTACTAGGTATTTATATCTTTCTGGATTGCACTATCTAGGCACAACTCAGGATGGCTTGAGGTTACTTAACTTTTTGTTTATTAACACAGACTTGCATTCTTTAAAATTTTCCTATCCTCTGCAAAAATTGTACAACCAAACTGCTTCTTCTGAAAATTTCTAAACACCGCTCCTTGTACCTTCAGTCTGGAGTTACTAAACAAATTAAAACTCAGTAGCTGTATCCTGCTGATTCAACTCACTTGGTGTATACAGGTCCTTTTTAATTATTCAGAAATCCAGGAGAGTCTGAAATTTTTGCTTATTCCCTCATAGCAGTGTACAGCACTCTAAAACCAGGAACTTGGGCCTTGCCATTATGCTAGATGCTCTTGGTGAGGCCAAGGCACTATAAACCAGGGTCAATTCGCTATCTGATTTACTTTATTTTGAATGGCTAAAGCACTCAAAGATTCAGAAATTGTTACTGAAGCCCAAAATCACACCCAAAAACAGAATGGTTGTGTCAGTAGGTAATACATCTCCAAGAAAATCAAATATTTCAATGTAATAGCATACTCGTTTAGCAGACCGCAGGACAGTATTTGATTCTTACATAGAAAAGACAGATTGACTGGCATTAAGTTAGATTTTCTCAGAGAAATAATTTTCTCAGAGAAAAACAGAAAACAACAACTCGGGGAAAGTTTAACAGAAATAGAGAAAACATCTAGGAGAGATGGAGAGGTACCAGTAAAACCACTAGCATGGACTTCCAAAGGGCAGACTTTAGGCTGTTTAGGACGCTGGTTGGGAGAGTCCCTTGGGAGACTTTCCTGAAGGGCAAGGGGTCCCAGGAAGGTTGGACATTCCTCAAGAGGGTGGTTTTGAAAGCACCGGAACAGGCTGTCCCCATCTGTAGAAAGACAAAGTGGCAGAGAAGACGACCAGGCTGGCTAAACAAAGAGCTTTTCGTGGGACACAGGGAAAAAAGGAGAGTCTGCAATCTCTGGAAGAAGGGTCAGGCAACACAAAAAGAGTACAGGGATCCTGCCAGGTCATACAGAGTTAAAATTAGGAAGGCAAAAGCCCAACTGGAACTCAGCCTGGCTGCAGTGGTAAAAAATAATAAAAAAAGTTTTTACAAATACATCAACAACAAAAGGAGAGCTTTGGAGAATCTCCATCCCTTGTTGGATGCAGGAGGGAACATTATCACCAAGGACAAGGAAAAGGCTGAGGTACTTAATGCCTTCTTTGCCTCAGTCTTTAATAGT
>VZTO01021148.1:47556-70210 GCA_013400615.1 Syrrhaptes paradoxus
GGATCTGGACAGGCTGGACCGATGGGCTGAGGCCAATTGTATGAGGTTCAATGAAGCCAAGTGCCGGGTCCTGCACTTGGGTCACAACAACCCCCTGCAACGCCACAGGCTCGGGGGAGAGTGGCTGGAAAGCTGCTCAGCAGAGAGGGACCTGGGGGTGCTGGTCGACAGCCAGCTGAACATGAGCCAGTAGTGTGCCCAGGTGGCCAAGAAGTCCAACAGCATCCTGGCCTGCATCAGAAATATTGTGGCCAGCAGGACTAGGGAAGTGATTGTGCCCCTATACTCGGCACTGGGGAGGCCGCCCCTTGAATCCTGTGTTCAGTTTTGGGCCCCTCACCACAAGAAGGACATGGAGGTGCTGGAGCAGGTCCAGAGAAGGGCAACAAAGCTGGTGAAGGGTCTGGAGCACAGGTCTTACAAGGAGCGGCTGAGGGAGCTGGGGTTGTTTAGTCTAGAGAAGAGGAGGCTGAGAGGAGACCTTATCACTCTTTACAAGTGCCTGAAGGAGGTTGTAGTGAGGTGGGTGCTGGCCTCTTCTCTAAAGTAACAAGGGATAGGACAAGAGGAAATGGCCTCAAGTTACATCAGGGGAGGTTTAGGCTAGATATTCACTGAAAGAGTGATTAGGCATTGGAACAAACTGCCGAGGGAAGCGGTCACCATCCCTGGAGGTGATGGTTCAAGAAATGTGTAAATGTGGTGCTTAGGGACATGGTTTAGTGAGTTAGGTGGTGTGGGTTGACAGTTGTTCCTTGAGGTCTTTTCCAACCTTAATGATAACGATTCTATCCTCTCTTCACTTGGACAATATATATGGAACTGGATAAACTTTCCAGGGATCCAAATACAGACAGATACATTGAACTACAAAGAAAACATTTTGGCTACTTTTTATTCTTCTTAATGAGATTTATGGGGATGACACAGGCTGCCCTTAAGAGAATCAGTCCTCTGTAAGAAAGCCCAGTCAGTAAATATAGAAAAGACATTTCAGAGTTACTTCCATACATCTAATTCCTTTCACAGAAATGCAGTCCTAGAAAGAAATTTAAAATGTAAAAGATGGGCTGTCGAAAGACTATGAAGAACTGAAAAAAAACCCAACCCCTCAATATTTTGAATAAAATCCAGTCTACCTTCTTGGGGTTGTATGTGCTATAAATTCAACATATACCGGAGCCAATTGTTAAAGAGGGAAGAGGGGAAAAAATAAATTAAGAGGAATGATCCAAATAGCAGACAAACAATTTTAGTTCTGGCGTTTTCTAGCCTTTTCATAGCCTTTTCATTATGATTTTACAACCTAGAAAATGTTTGTTTGTTTGTTTGCTTGCTTGTCTAAGTAGCTTTGTGTATAAATTATGAAAGCAGAGATTCCATTATGTGGCATCCTGCAACATTCTCCAGACCATCAGCAAGGAAGAGACCTTCAGATCTACCACACAGATCTTGGCTGCCTAAGCTAATGCAATAATATATAGAAACATAGAATCATAGAATGGTTTGGGTTGGAAGGGACCTTAAAGATCATCTAGTTCCAACCCCCCTGCCATGGGCAGGGACACCCTCCACTAGACCAGGTTGCTCAAAGCCTCATCCAGGCTGGCCTCGAACACCTCCAGGGATGGGACATCCACAGCTTCCCTGGGCAACCTGCCAGTGTTTCACCACCCTCACTGTAAAAAATTTCTTCCTCTAAATCTGCCCTCTTTCAGCTTACAACTGTGACCCCCTGTCCTATCACTACACCCCCTGATAAAGAGTGCCTCCCCATCCCTCTTGTAGGCCCCCTTTAAGTACTGGAAGGCTGCTATTAGGTCTCCTCCAAACCTTTTCTTCTCCAGGTTGAACAACCCCAACTCTCTCAGCCTGTCCTCATATTGGAGGTGCTAGAGACCTCTTATAATTTTTGCGGCCCTCCTCTGGACTTGCTGCAGGTCCATGTCTTTCGTGTGCTGCGGACTCCAGACCCCCCTCCAGGTGGGGTCTCACAAGAGCAGAGCATGTAGACAGGTTTGTGAATCTTGCTTCCATGTGGATGTCCTTGAAACAGGACTCCTTTGGACTCCCTCTGGCCAGCTGCCACTCCTGTCCATGGTGTTGCAATGTAGTCTGTCCTTCCCTGGTTATCAGGCTGCTCACCACCTCTTGACATTATAATTTAGCACCCATCACTCATAACCTTGAGAAATTAGAAGCAGAACTGTTAAAGGAAATTCAGGGAGAATCTGCCATTGACTGTAGACCAGGCTTTGAGTACACATCTCTCCAAAGAAGAAGTTTGAGCATGACTTGTTAGAAGTGGCAGATATGAGAGGATGGAAAAGGCTCAGTGAAGACAGAGTTGGCTATTTTAGCTGCTTAGTAGAACCATGTCACTTCTCAGTATGCACATATTGAGAGATTTCAATCCCCCCACTCATAACTCATGTCAATTAGATGAATTATTGTAAGAACATCACAAAACACAACGACCCTTGACAAAAAAATTTCCCTGACAAATTTCAAATCCCTTTTTAAACTAATGAGAACACTAAAGCATTTCAAAGAAAACATCAATAATTTATTTGATATGAGGAAATGAAACAGTTTTCCATGAAACATGAACTAGCTTCCCAGGATTTTCTACATAAAAGAAATAAAAGAATAGCTTTTACTAAATCCTTCTCAGCAGTCAGTTTCAAGGATGAAACTAGTGGGGTTGTTAGTTGTGGCTCATTCAATTAGTCCTGTGGTCTGCTTCCCACAGGATCACACATCCAACAAAAGCAGCTCTGTATCCTGATCCCCCTGGTCCTACACCGTCCCATTCACCAGTAGAGCATGTTGGGCTGGGAGCAACAGGAGTGGGAGGCTGCCAAACAGGAAGGAGTAAGGAACGGCTCAGCCAGACGCATACTTGCTGGGGAGGCCTCTCTGCCAGAAGCATTTTTAGCGATACACATTCAGGACAGATAGTTTTAAACACTGTAATAGGACAGTATAATGAATTTTATCTACCGAAATAATGAAATAGCAATAAATATTAACAATAAATATTAACATAGCTATGAATTAATTCACTTACATGCAAGCCATATGTATTACTCTCAGGTAGCCACAAAGTCATATTACTCTCTCCTTACTCTATATTTTCCCATATTTTTAATTCCTCAAATTCCCCATCATTCTAATAAAAACCTGCACAGAACCCACTTTCAGAAGCTATATTCATAACCAGTGCCTAAATTAAGCTTGTACATATAGCTCTGCAAGATTGGGTTACTTAACTATAATGTTTTTTGTGAGTATAAACCTTTTTTATTGCAAACATAAGTTATTGAATGAAATTATCTTGTCATGGTAACTAATTGTTACGTGTTTCATGTTTTTTTTTTTCCTTTTCTTTCAGAACAACCATTTCTCTGACTTTTTGGACAAAAAAACTGGTTATACAACAATCAATATGTTGGCAACCCCAATTATGCAGGGTAAAGAGGTGCTTGCTGTTGTGATGGCGCTCAACAAATTAAATGCCACCGAGTTCTCCAAAGAGGATGAAGAGGTAATAACTTCAAATGACATAACAACAGGGCAGTTGTTGATTCCAAGCAGTTTGAGTGAATCTGCCTCTTAAATTGACACTTTAGTCTTATTTTTGCTCTTTGTCATCTTTAGGTCTTTAAAAAATACCTCAATTTTATATCTTTGGTCCTAAGAAATCATCATATGACATATCTCTACAACATTGAATCTCGAAGAAGTCAGGTATGTAAGAATTTCTTAATGATAATAGTTTGTTTTCATGTGAAACCATTATTATTCACACTATTTTATATTCTTGCAAACTTATTGAAGTAAGGATAGCATCTATTTAATTTTTTTATTTGATAATAGTAACACACCATATAATTTTATTCTGGAATGCCTAGGATTCATATGTTTATGTTTGTTTTCTTACTGTTGTGAACATTTACCCTCTTTCTCTTTTGTTGCAAATAGATGCTTTTGTGGTCCGCCAACAAAGTATTTGAAGAGCTAACAGATATAGAACGGCAGTTTCACAAAGCACTGTATACTATTCGAATGTATTTGAATTGTGAAAGATACTCTGTTGGTCTGCTGGACATGACTAAAGAGAAGGTAACCTTTAAATTATAAAATGCATCCTTCTAATTCATTTGTTCTGCATATTTCTAGTGCATGTCTCTCCAAGACACAAAGTTACCATGCTTTCTAACCCTTTGGGATAGTTTATATAAAATCTAATCACGTTACAAAAATTACAGGCAAAATGTAAGCATGACAAAGGATACAAACATGATAAAGGCTAATTCTGAAATAATTTTTCATATTATTAATTCTATATGAGAAAGGGTAGAAAAGAGAAGTGCAGGTTGGATTATTGCTTTATAAATACCTGCCTTCTAAAACAACAATTAACCTGTACAACCATCAAGAGATAAACTTAAGACTATTCTGCAATTTACTGTCAAACATTTCTTGCCTGGAGTATTTTTAACAATGTTTTCTTAATATTGTCTGAAATGAGACCCTAGTACAGCTATGGAGAAGGAAAAAAGAATTGCTATCTACAGATGTCATGTTATCTATGAACACAGAACTTTTTTTTTTTTTTTTTCCCTTTTGCTAAACCCTGTGTATCATTTTCTTAGGAGTTCTATGATGAGTGGCCAATCCGACTGGGGGAGGCAGAGCCTTACAAAGGCCCCAAGACACCTGATGGACGAGTGAGGATATTAATTTTTCTTTTTATGAATCTTAATTTTGACATTGAGGTTGTACAGGTCACCTAAATGTTTTCCTCTTTTTATTTAGGAAGTCAACTTTTATAAGATTATTGACTATATTTTACATGGAAAAGAAGAAATCAAAGTCATTCCGTAAGTATTCATTGGCAGCCTGTGAATTTGTGGTAATTAGATATATTGCTGGGATAGAATAATAACATGTCTGTATTGTAGAAATAATTTAATCTCATTCTCTCTTTAAAGGTCACCTCCAGCAGATCACTGGTGTCTTGTCAGTGGATTGCCAACATATGTTGCTGAAAATGGATTTGTAAGTTCATAGCAAAAATAAAACTAAAAGTGTTAGTTCATATAGTTCTTCTGATTGAACAAAAAAAAGCCCAAACCTCCCTGTGACCAAAACCCTCTACAAAAATACTGTGCTACTTCCAGTGTAGTTGGCTCCCAGTGAAACCATGTGAATCAGTAGTCTGAATGGAGACAAGCCCTCAGCACAAATAGCCAAAACATCAGGAAAGTTTCCCTCTATAATGTGGTGACATTGGAGGTATAATGTGTGCATCTGATGTCACCTTCCAGGTCTGCTAACTAACTCTCACAACAAAATGTCAAAGTAAGAAAATCATCATACACACAGTTTCAAAATTTTCTTTTTTTTTTAATCTCTTCTCGTGTAGACAATTTATGTAATTCAAAGTTGTGATGTATGACAGTTATTAGTAATCCTATAACATTTTTAATAGCAGTAAGGACAGAGCCCTTAGTACTCAGTTATTTATTTCTATAAACTCCTGCGCCTAATTAAACTAGAAGTGATTTTTCTTTTCACACAAGGGACTTTGCTACAAACACTCCAGAATGATGTCTGTTAGAATAATCGTATCTAATTTAACAGGAACAGTTTTAATTTCTGTAGGTAGCTAGGGTGCTCATTGTTTTTAGCTTAGAAAATAAAAATGCTTTTTAAAAATATCAGGCCAAATCTTGGTGCACATTATATTCTATTTAAACAATGTCTCCTTTTCTTATGCTGTAGATTTGTAACATGATGAATGCACCAGCAGATGAATATTTCACATTTCAGGTAACTGCAGCAATGTTAATAATTACAGATATTGCAGAAAAATATGCTAATGCTTTCCACCAATTAGTTATACAGTTGATTACATAAATAATTTCTCCTTTGTTTGTGATGCATGGGTCTTAGTTTTACATTGCCTATATCAATAGCTGTATTACTGCTTTCAAAGAATACACAACAGTTCCTGTTCTTTGGCTTTCCTACAGAAAGGACCAGTGGACGAGACCGGATGGGTTATCAAAAATGTCCTGTCATTGCCTATTGTCAATAAAAAAGAAGAAATTGTGGGAGTTGCAACATTTTACAATAGGAAAGATGGAAAACCTTTTGACGAGTATGATGAACAGATCATTGAAGTAAGCTTGATAGGATTAGAGGCTTTAAGGAGCCATATGATGTTAATAAAAATATTATTGTAAAAAGTAATTTTAAAGCCTCTAAAAATTTCAAATAGGATATATTACTATCTAACCAAATGTCTGTCTTCTTCACAATACAGTTTCTTAAGAATAAGAAATTTTATTTCCCCTTACAAACGTGAAAATATATGAGAGATCATTTACATTCCAATTACAAACAAAAAATTTTATTTTAAATTATTTGACTTTTTAGTGATGGTCCATATTTCCTAATTAGCAGTGGTTAAGCAGGTATGCTATGCTGCTTGACAACAGATACAATGCCTGTGATCGTGGGAGTTCCCAGGGCATCCATGATGACATGCTCTTGGGCAAGACGAGATGCTACACCGTGTATCCAAGTCCACACAGCTACTTTAAGCTTCATAAGCCTCAAAGTCTTGTATACAAAATGGGAATATGGGTCCTTAATTACTAGGCTGAAACAAACTACACCATTAAAAGCTGTGAGGTGCTAAGAGAACCTGTTGGTGGAAAGTAAAGGCTTCTAACAAGTAGAGTTACACATTGCTTTTCAAAGGGCACTGCCAAAAACTGGAGTTTAAAAGAAGTAAATTGAAATTGTCAGTTTAATTTTATTGTCATGATGTCATCTTCACTTTGCTTGGCTTTGTTCCAGACTCTCACACAGTTCCTGGGGTGGTCTGTTTTAAATACTGACACTTATGATAAAATGAACAAGCTTGAAAACAGGAAAGACATTGCTCAGGAAATGCTTATGTACCAGACAAAAGCCACCCCTGCTGAAGTTGAATCTATACTGGTAAGTTTCTGTCCACAGTCACAAAATTAAAGTAGGAAATTTGCTACATGAAACCTGAATTTCTTACTCATTTTCATCTTTAGAAATACAAGGAGAAATTAAATGTAAAGAGCATAGAAGAATGTGATCAAAAGGATCTTATCAGGATTTTGGTAAGTCATTAAACTGAAAATTCTGGTAGTATATTTATATCAGATAGTAATGTGTCCTCATTACAGAATAAGTTGTGTATAGCAAAATCCTGATTAATACAATTTATTTTAGCTATCAGTTCCACAAGCTGGATGGAGCTGATTTAACAATACATTAGAAACCTCTTCAGTTCAACATGCAGACTCCACTGTTACCTACATGGAAACACTCTGTCCCAAATATGTGTCAACAGACTTGCATAGTCAGAGTTATACTGAAACTTTTATACAAATTAACATTCAAAGTGTTTAACTTTAAATATCTATGGGGACAGTGCTATACCCATAACTGAATTTATTTAATTTTTAAAATAAAAGAAGGGACATTGATGTAAGGTCACTTTCATTCTGAGTAAGAGAACACATGCAGGAGTGTCCAGTGGAACTAGCCTACTTTCAGATTAATTTTCCTGCATTTCCTTAGGCAGAGAAGTCCAAAGACAGTAATCAGTGACTTCACAGTGACGAAACAGATTTGAGTTAATCAGTTAAATCTCTGCTTCTACTAAAACAAAAATGAGTCACTTTCTTTCCAGACTCTGCAGTCCTCTGGCTGCCTTATTATTTCAGTGCAGAAAGGGAGTGCCTTTTTGGAGGAAAACTCCCGTTTGTGCTCACTACTGCACTTCATTATTTCTTTTGGAGCACTCCTGGAGCACATGCACTGGCTTACTTTATCTGAAACAAAACTCAAGGATGTGCTCCAGGAAAACACTGAATGAACTCCCACTGTTAATGGATCAAAACAGAGCTAGGCTGAAGAAAAAAGGACAAATACAAATCTGCTGACTTCCAGTATCAACCTCTTCATATATTTCCTCCTATTACACTACATTTGCTAATGGAGACATAGGTGTAGGGGAAAGATCTCATTAAACTCATTTTAGTTATGTACCTGTGCATGTTGGAATGCAATGGTGCTAAGGTTTTACTGTCTCCCACAAAACAGATGCTCACACAGCTTATACATGGTGAAACCAAAAAACCATCAACAGGACATGTGTAGCTTCACATACCTTTTAAAGTAAATTTAATTTAGCTGCATGAAGAATTGCAAAAACTAATAGACGAATATTATAAAATCTCTCCACTGGTGGAGCAACAAGTGATTATGATGGTACAAGCTCCAAATGTAAAAACATAATGCCAGTATGAACTTTTAAATCTCCAAAAAGCAAGCGAGTTCTCTCAACATTGTGAAGTCACAAATTCAAGGGTCTAATATCTTCTGCACTGCCAAGGCTACATGCAAATTCTTTATCCTGTTATAAGACCTGGAATCCCAGATAGCTAATGGGATAAGGCAGGTGTTTCTAGATCTGATGATTCACAAAGTAATGGGTCTTAAAACACCACTGCTCCAGGTCTCCTTGTTCTTGACCTCAGATCAGAGTAGATATAAAGGAAAATCCCAGGGATAAGGTAATAACTTTGCATGGATGATCAGCCTTATTTGTTGAAATATATGCATATGTTCACTCATCTTTTTTCCTTAAGTGTAAAATGGAAATAATTTATAGATTACTATGGAGGAAAGGAGTAATTGTGATTATATAACTTATTTTGTGTGCTGCATTAGACTTAGCTGAATTAATTCTTGTTTGGATTGGGGTACAACCTTTAAGGTATAATACTGCTTTCCCTAGGCTTCGGGATATACAGATGAAAAGTGTTATAGAACAGTTCACTAACATTGCTATTACCAGTTAGGCTATTCGATGTGGATGTATATAGTGTATACAAAACAGGCAATTTAAATTTAATACAGGCTTCTTAACTTTCATATCCTCTGCATTTTAGAATTTAGTATATGTTTTAAGGAGACTCTTCAGTACGAGAAAGAGCTGGTCTAAGCTCTGTAGCTGCTCTTTGGAATGAGAAAAATCCCTGAATGGCATCCAGACAGCTTCTAATGAAATTTAGCACACAGGGAAAATTTTATGCATTTACACAGTCCACTACTTCTGGAATGATCCCTCAAATTCACCAGTGGTCAGGACTGAGCAGAGCAGACTGTTGTAAACTACAGAAAAGCAATGACTAAGACAGGGTCATCACCAACTTCAGCACTAGAAAGTAAATGACTCAAAGGGATTTGAAGCAAGCCATGATAACCATGAATACTATATGCTTTGTACATTTGAAGCATTGCAACAATTTTTACTTTATGCACATACTGAGATCATTCAAGAGCCAGGCAGTCAAGAATCTGCTACAAGTAGACAAATGAGAACGCAAATCAGATTTGTGAATGTTTACATCTGATCGTGTAGGATTTTCCAGTCCACTTTCCATGTGCCAAATCAACCTTGTAGGTTTGTCTATTAAGCGTATACACTGAAAAAGAGAGACTGTCACAGGAAACAAAGTAAGACAGGCTAATTTGAGAGTTGGTTGTGGAGCAGAAACAAACAAATCACCAGCACTCCAGAGGTTAAAATATACAGGAATCTTTTCTTGCCTATAGTCTCTCCAAGACAAGACAAGGCCATGGGTAGGAAGGCATGCAAGCAAGCCTTCTTTTACTAAAAAAAAAATGTTGCTGCTGTTGTACTTTATTCTACTGTAAAAGTCAAAAATGTTTTGTTCTAGACAGGTTAGTTTTAGTTATTATATTCATCACTGTTCATAAGATCCAAAAGTGAAGAACAACACTTAACAAGAATAATTTTGATTGTCAAAAAGATTAACTGCAGCCTTGAGACCAGGCTGAAAGTGGTAGAATCATAGGATTTTATACCAGGAAGGAGAAATTCCAAGGCCTGAGATTGCTGAACTAAGGAAACGTTGAGATGGTCACAACAGCTTGTCTTGGAACTCAGAGCAGGAAGAAACACCATCTGGCCAAGACTTTTACCTATCCTCTTTGGGAAGAAAGCCAGCAGTATCACGATTGTGTTTCATAACTTAATACACACTAGTTTGTACTGAAACCTAAGGCCTTTGAAGATACAGTAAGCATACTGTCCTTAGGCAATGTTTCTGCTGAAGTCAGAAAAGAAAATAAAAGTTTTTCCAACTTTGTTCTTGCTAGAAAAACCCTTGTGTTTTTGACTTTTCCTAACAGAAAGAAGAATTACCTGATCCAAAAGATTTAGAACTGTATGAATTCCGCTTCAGTGACTTTCCTGTTACAGAGCATGGCCTGATAACTTGTGGAATACGACTGTTCTTTGAGATAAATGTTGTTGAAAAGTTCAAAGTTCCAGCTGAGGTCTGATTTATTTTTTCTTGTTTATTTTAAGATACAAGTAAAATAGCTGACTGTAGGTACTTTAATATAGAAGCAGGCAATACTAAAATATTAGTGGCATGGAACAATCTTCCATTCTTCATTAAACATCTGCATATATTCATAAAGACTTAAAACTAATCCTGACATAGTGTGAGCTATGGAAGTAAATCAACACACATTTACATAAGAACAATTTGCTGTTTCTATGTTTAATTCAATGAAAAGCAATTATTTTCATAGAATGTGCACATTATTACAGTAATTTCATAGTATTTTCCAGTAATTTTATAAAAATTCCATCATTTTGTTTCAATTAACTGCACAGTCTTAATTACTTTTGTTCATAATAGGTCCTTACAAGATGGATGTACACAGTCAGGAAGGGTTATCGAGATATCACTTACCATAACTGGCGACATGGATTCAATGTGGGACAAACAATGTTTACTTTGCTGATGGTAATGTTGCTAGTATTAACCTTACATTCATTATTTAGCTTTCCTTTCAATTCCAGATGGAAAATTCAGGAAGGTACACACTCAGAATTGTCTGTTTTCTTTTACAGACAGGCAAGATAAAGAAATACTATACTGATCTAGAAGCATTTGCCATGGTGGCTGCTGCCTTCTGTCATGACATTGATCACAGAGGGACCAACAACTTGTATCAGATGAAGTAAGTACAAATGCTCAAATATATGGATATGCAGTATTTTTAGTGGCAAATGAATAAAACATGACAAACAGTTGCAAAAATATAAGGTATATATTCCATATTCTTCTGGCATGAATAAACATTTATCCTACAGAAGATTTCTGCCTCAGAGCATTTGTCATGGCAGCTGAAACACAAAGACAAAATTCAAAGGTAGAATCTTAGAAGGATTTCCTGGAGCTACAATTTATTTTTAAGAGAGACTAAGCTTTTGGAATGCTTAGATTGTAGCAGAGCCTCATGCACATGAGGCCACAAAGAAATGAGAAAAATACGTTAAAATCCCTAACTGGATTACTTTTTTTCAAGACAGCACTTTTCTTGAGAGGGATTCAGGATGTGGCACAGACAAGGGCCAGTTTAGAGAGGGACAGGATTTAAGATGGATTCTTTTTCTCTGTTTCCTACTGTCCCATTTGACTAGTTCAGTTGTTCCCCCCCACCCTCAGTTTACTGATTGATGTAGGTCCTTTCCTGGGGTGTAATCTCCTCATGTTATACAGGATTCGGACCTAAACAGTTTGTTCTCTACCACTGGGTCCACACGCCAGTAAGTTACACATCATGAGGTTAAGCTTCGCAATTCATGCTCCTTTTTTTTTCCTGAGAAAATATTCTAAAGGATTTCTTTGTGATTTTTCCCTTGTTTGTTATGAAACAATATTAATTAGTAGATGCTTGTTACAGATCTGTATTGAATAATTTGGTTTTGAACTTACCTTTTTATTACAACATTAAATATCATGGTGAACCTTGCTCTTCTCCTGAAGGGTGAACAATCTACCATTTAGTCTTTTACATCATCTGTTAGGGCTTGTTTACATGTGCTAGCCCCAGAACACAGGTTATAACTATAATTCTCTGAGTACAGTTTCCCACCAACTGTATCTCCAGAATGATTCAGCCTCTTCCTCTGACCCTGGATACATGCCTCTCAGGAGAGGCATTTCAGCCTGTGTACTGGAGCAGTGATGTGAGGGGATTTTCTGATTATTCCCAGGGATTCTCCAGGTGACGTAGAAGAGAGAGAATGACAGATGCTGATTCTTATTCAGTCGCCTGCCTCTCATCCAAATAAGTTTAAGGGAGGTTTTAAATCTTCCTACTGTGGTGTTCCCTAGCTGAAAGCTCTCTAAGTGAGGTCATACGCAGTAAAGCTATTTATAAAAGTTATCAGGCTTTACGAGGACAGTTCCTAATCACAAGTCAGAAAATACAGGTAGCATGTAGCAGTCTGCCCTGGGTTATCTGAGGAACTGATTTATTAGCCAAGGAAAGAAAGGAGGAAAATACACTTCCAAGCATGCAGAACCACCTCGAGCCTACATAGGCCACTTCTCCCTTCCTCCCGCTACCATAGTCTGACAGAATTTCCTCTGCTTGAAGCTTAGCCCAACATCAGAGAATGCTTTGAGCATAATGTAATGAGACTGAATACACTTGAGCTGTCAGGACTTGCGCAGTCCATAAAACTGTGATTCTGGGGGAGGGGAGGAGCCCATGGGCCTTAGAGGAATTAAAGTCCATTATACTGTTACTTTAGATTTAATTTACAAAAAGTTAGAATCACAGGGGACATGGCTCACAGACAGATGAGTTTAAAAGCCATGCCACACAATAAATACTAAAAAATGCAAAAAGGCTATTTTTAAGGTACACAGAAGGTGCACAGATTAAGCAAACAGCAAAACCGGACAAATAGAGACATGTTTTAAAAAACACAGATTTATAACTTTGAGGCATCTAACCATGCCTTTGACTTCAGTGGGCACTGAACAAGCAGTGCTCTCCAATTTCCACCATTACTCAGTCACAAGAGTGAAGGCAAGCAAGCATTTTTTTTTTTGCTCTGCATCACACAAATGCTAAAGATATATAAAGCTATTGAACATAAAGATCAGAACCATTTTAATCTTAAAAATCTGAATCCTGAAAGCATTGCTTTGAAATTTTATTATAAAGAATTGCTTCTTTTTCAACAGATCAGCTGCTCCTCTGGCAAAACTTCACGGCTCTTCCATTTTAGAAAGGCATCACCTAGAGTACAGTAAAACCCTACTGCAAGATGAGGTATGTCTGCATAACCCATCTACTTACACTGATCAACACAAAAGATCCAATTAAATTATGATGGTCCAAATTTCATTACGTCTCATTCATTCCTCTACATCCAGATAAAAAAATGATGCTAAAATTCAGAAGTTTAAACCAAATTCTTATGCATTGTCCACTCTTAGAGAAACATCAGTAATTCTGCCAGAAAGAGACTCAGTCAAGACAGCAAACCTTTTTCTCTGGGCCTTACTCACACTCAGTTTTTTTCTACTTTCACAAAACAGATGATGTTGAAACCAAAGCACAAAATACAATAGATGCATACAAAATGTTGTAATTAAACTGCTGTCCCTGGTTTAGGAGGCCTGAGTTCACTGCTGGCAGCTGAAGAGCAAAGGGATGGAGCTGTTCATGGAAGGCCAGATGCACAGGCCAGACCCCCTCCCCTCCAAACTCACCTTGCTAAAACAGAGAACACAGTGTCATGAGGCTATGCCGCAGCTCTTGTTACTGATCTTCCCTGAATTAGGCAGACATCCTCAGCTGCCCTTCCCCGGCAGCTGGCAGCTGCAGAGATGTTCACCCTCACCACACTCTCCTCAGGCTCAACAAAATGGTGGCAGCGCAGAGCCCTGCTCCTCTGGCGAGGATCAGCCATCCTTCCCTCAGTGGTGCCTGGCTGTCCTGGCTACAAGGGAAGAGACTATTTACAACTCTTTTTTTATAGAGTATTTTGTATTTGCAGAGAAATAAGACATTTAACAGGCAAGTCTTGAACACACATGCCTCTTCCATCCCACCTGTTCGCAGCAGCGCGGCAGGCACCCACTTCCACCCTCATTTTTCATTTTTTAATCCCTGTGGTGATGCTATTTCCTGAGCTCATGAGGCCACAGAATAAAAAATCCTTACACTAAGCAGTAGCACAATAATCTCAAAAAAACCCCCAGATTTATGATTTAAAAACCCCCAGAAACCACCTTTACCTTTACTGATGGCGACATTAAATGTGAGATGCTGGGGACTAACCCCTGCTCTTTGCTGGAGCAGTTGTCAGGATCTCTGGAGGCTCTCAACAGCAGCATTGCTGCACCCCACGCTCTCACAGGTATTGTCCCCTAAGTTAAAGAAGGAAGGAAGACTAGAACACTTAGAAAAATGCCGTGTGATGCTCTCATTTCACTTACTATTGTAGGTCCCTAACAGCACTGCAGGCTGCTGACACTGGTTAACAGGAGGAAAAGGTGTCCACTGTGAAGCTTTAAAAAGTCTAGGAAAATTAGGTTTATGGAACGTGAATTGTAAAGAAAGAAGATTGACAATTCATGTGGAACACAGGTGGTTTTCTTTGGTTTTCATTTATATATGGCAACATCAGGACCTGCAGCTCTTTGAGTCCCTGTGGATCTGGTTATTTGTGCAGCCATCTTACATCCACCTACCACGCACACACTTATTTAGCCATTTATTAGCAAGGAATAAGGGCCATCTTTACCAAGGGAATATTTTTTCATTTCTAGCATTATTGTAATTTAGGGACTGCAGTTGGCCAATTTTGTTATACTATTCTGAGACAATCTGCATAGTACAAACCAAAGACAGCGTTATAAAAGGAACTGAATTTGTACACTTTCCATCTTGCAGAGTTTAAACATCTTCCAGAACCTAAATAAGCGCCAGTTTGAAACTGTTCTACACTTATTTGAAGTTGCAATAATAGCAACTGACTTGGCTTTGTATTTCAAGTAAGTACTAAATTCTGTGTAACTTCCTTCTGAAAAAAAAATCCATCATATACAATTTATAAGTGTAGTTTTTAATAGTTTATATGCAGAATATAGAGATGTTTATATGCAGAGTACAGAGCTATATTTAAAATTAAGTCTAATTACTGCTAAAAAAGGAGATTCTTAGTCTCATTATAAGCTTTCAAATTAGAGAACACATAAACATATATAATACTTAGTATACATTCAGTAGTTCATTCAAATATGCTTTTAGTTAGAGCAAACACTGTATTTCAGAAGTGAGAATTCTGTCGCCTAATCGTAAAGTTGTGTGCATGTGTGATACCCAGAGTACCATACTACCATTACTCATACTAAATAGGAGCATGCTTATGACACAGAAATTAAGACACTGTTTTAAAAAAAGAAAACTGCAGACATCAACAGAACCTAGTGCTAAATATGCCACAGACTCCAAATATCAAATAATCCATCCTGTTCCTAAGCTACTGATTTCATGTGCTTTTATAATGCATAACTTCCTTAATGACATACAGAACCTTTTGGCTTGGTCCAGATTTCTTATGACTGGGACAATTTAAAGCCAGGAGAAAGAAACAATTCTAACTGTAGATTTTTGAGGGGAGAGAGTGGACGAACATTTATTAGTATTTGCATCACTTTTCCCAATCCATTATCTTACAGGAAGTAACAAACAAGTAATACTAAAGGAATAGAATGTCACCCCAAACAGTTTAATATAAAGAGTGAGGAAACTGGTTATTTGTTTGTCAGGAATTCTGACATAGTACTTTACATATCAGTGGAATATAGCAAAATCTAAATGTGCTAAACTGGAAAAGTTTGAGTTCAACAGGAAGAAAGTGTCACTTTGATACTACGACTAGGATACTACTTTGGAAAAGCATAAGTATCAGAAATATGATTTTCTATTTTATTTTTAGTGCAGGAACTATATATATGGTTTATTGGTATCTTTTAACAGGAAAAGGACTATGTTTCAAAAGATTGTGGATGCAATTGAAAAAATGGAAACAGAAGAGGAGGCAATCAAATACATATCTATTGATCCAACCAAAAAAGAAGTCATAATGTAGGTGGTTAATATTTTACTCTTTATTCTATCAGTTATCAAGGACCAGATTTTAATAAGAATTTGGGCCCCTAAACATGCAAATTAAGACTTTGTATTATTGTCTGATGATGAGCATAACCATGATTTTAAATTAGAAAGAGAAGTCTATAATCTTCTCAAAATGTCTATATCTTAGGTATCCAAATTCCTTAAAAAATCTAGACCTTTTTTTTCCCCCCTTATTATCATCCTGACTATACTCCTGTTTTGTTTTGTGCTTTCAAGGGCTATGATGATGACTGGATGTGATCTGTCTGCTATAACCAAGCCTTGGGAAGTGCAAAGTAAGGTAGGTACTTTTCAAACAGACAATACTGCATTTGCTGTCTGTTTTACTGCCTATTTGGTGCATGATTTTTTTAAAATACTTATTATCATTTTATAGTTATTTAAGTATCTGCACCTGTGTTTCCAGAAAACAGCTTCTACTTTTTTCTTACTGTGAGTGTAAAGGTTCCATGATGCCTCTCCCCAAACACTCTACAGTTGCTCCAACCTTCTCTACTTGTCCTTCAGCTAAAATGGACATCCCTGATTCTGTCAGCTGTTCCAGCTACCCTTAAATATCACTCAGTTATTTTGGTGCTATCCAACTTTTGTTATTTTTCAGGTATTTTTAAGTTACAGATTTAACAACAGTATGATTTGAATTAATTGTGTCTATTCTGTAGCTCTTGGCGCCATTTCGAAGTACTTAAATGTGCTAAAAATTCTGTAATACAGTGTGACACTGCTTTGTACATAAGTAATTCAAGTACTTCAGTACTTACTGACCATCACACTGAAGCTCATCACTTAGCCTTAGAGGAACAGGTTTTAACAATGCATAATCAAAAATAAAACTGTAAGATGCTTGTGGAGCCTTCTAAGTAATACACATTACAGTTACTAGAAGATTCTGTTATGTTGCTTGGAATATTGTCTTGTTCCTGATGACAATAATCTATAATTTACTCAGCATACACCAGAATACTGTTACAGATAATTTACTGGAAAAAGCCTTAAGTAGACCAGAGAGTGTCTGTAATTTTTGAAAGAAGCACTTGACTACCTCTACATGGATTAAAGAGTGGAATTCTATTACGTTTGACCAAAATTCCCTATTTCTGGAGAACTTTTTCTGAGATAAAACAGCTAGCACGAAATAAGTTCCCTCTTTGTGGAAGGGAAGTTAGCAATAACAGTTAAGTATTAAACAGCAATATGCCAGTTCTTGGTTAATCAACATTTTCACATTTTCTGGAGAGCCTTATTCTTTTTTTATTATTTATTTAAGTTCACTGCTTTCTGCTGACATTTCCACTGAATTGTGATTATTCAGGTTGCCCTCATGGTTGCAAACGAATTCTGGGAGCAAGGTGACCTGGAACGAACTGTGCTACAGCAACAACCAATTGTAAGTACTAAACAATTTAACTGTGTTAAGCAATATTAACCGTTATTAAACATTGAACAGATAGTAGTCCATGATGCTTATACCAAAAAGCATGATATCTACATAATCTAAATTACTGCTATCCTGTTCTAGCCTATGATGGACAGAAACAAAGGAGATGAACTACCTAAACTCCAAGTTGGTTTCATAGATTTCGTGTGTACATTTGTGTACAAGGTAAGAATAATTGTTTTGTTTTCCCACTGCAGTTCTGATGGCAGGATTAGTGACAAACTGTTGCAGTTAAAAAATTCTAGACAGCAGCAGGACTCTTGGTCACTGGGTAAACAACTACCACAACACCCACAGTTTTTCAATCTTTTGGTTACATAGAAGAATTGCTCCCACAGAGGAAATTTAAGAGGTCTGAAGCAAATTCATAAAAAGTCAAGATCNGAGAAACCATAACACAGCAAATTTGCAATTTTCATAAAGCTGATACAGATAATCATATGATAAAACATCACATATCATAGTTATAATTGTATGATATGAATCAGATTATCAAACATGGAATTAAGGAAGATACTAGACTGTGTAGTATATAGATCTTTTCTAACTGAATAGGTGCACAATAGGGCATAATCCCAACACAGTTATTTCCAATAATATGCCTCCTAGAAAATGCTTTCAAATGTGCACCAGCAGGTACTCACACTATTTCTTTTAAATTTTTTTCTCTTCTACAGAAAAACCACTACCAGAGATGGAACAAATGTTTGAAAAAAAAAAAGTTAAATAAAATTAATTCATCTAGCATACATACTGAATGAGATTTAATAGAAAAATGAAAGCTAATGTTTTCTCTGCAGTATTTCCACTGTAAATTTCAGATTTTACAAATCATCCACATTCACAGATTTCTAATTTACTAATTGAAATTGTTTGTACAGGAATTCTCAAGGTTTCACAAGGAAATTACACCTATGTTTGACGGTCTTCAAAACAACAGGGTTGAATGGAAAACACGAGCTGATGAATATGAAGAGAAGATGAAAATTATTGAGGAACAAAAGAAAAAGGAAGAAGAAGAAGCTGCCAAAAAAGGTTAAGTAACTTCTAAGGTTTTCATTTACATATATTTGTAAGGCAGTCAACATATTGTCTCTTTCAANATTTAAGTATCTGCACCTGTGTTTCCAGAAAACAGCTTCTACTTTTTTCTTACTGTGAGTGTAAAGGTTCCATGATGCCTCTCCCCAAACACTCTACAGTTGCTCCAACCTTCTCTACTTGTCCTTCAGCTAAAATGGACATCCCTGATTCTGTCAGCTGTTCCAGCTACCCTTAAATATCACTCAGTTATTTTGGTGCTATCCAACTTTTGTTATTTTTCAGGTATTTTTAAGTTACAGATTTAACAACAGTATGATTTGAATTAATTGTGTCTATTCTGTAGCTCTTGGCGCCATTTCGAAGTACTTAAATGTGCTAAAAATTCTGTAATACAGTGTGACACTGCTTTGTACATAAGTAATTCAAGTACTTCAGTACTTACTGACCATCACACTGAAGCTCATCACTTAGCCTTAGAGGAACAGGTTTTAACAATGCATAATCAAAAATAAAACTGTAAGATGCTTGTGGAGCCTTCTAAGTAATACACATTACAGTTACTAGAAGATTCTGTTATGTTGCTTGGAATATTGTCTTGTTCCTGATGACAATAATCTATAATTTACTCAGCATACACCAGAATACTGTTACAGATAATTTACTGGAAAAAGCCTTAAGTAGACCAGAGAGTGTCTGTAATTTTTGAAAGAAGCACTTGACTACCTCTACATGGATTAAAGAGTGGAATTCTATTACGTTTGACCAAAATTCCCTATTTCTGGAGAACTTTTTCTGAGATAAAACAGCTAGCACGAAATAAGTTCCCTCTTTGTGGAAGGGAAGTTAGCAATAACAGTTAAGTATTAAACAGCAATATGCCAGTTCTTGGTTAATCAACATTTTCACATTTTCTGGAGAGCCTTATTCTTTTTTTATTATTTATTTAAGTTCACTGCTTTCTGCTGACATTTCCACTGAATTGTGATTATTCAGGTTGCCCTCATGGTTGCAAACGAATTCTGGGAGCAAGGTGACCTGGAACGAACTGTGCTACAGCAACAACCAATTGTAAGTACTAAACAATTTAACTGTGTTAAGCAATATTAACCGTTATTAAACATTGAACAGATAGTAGTCCATGATGCTTATACCAAAAAGCATGATATCTACATAATCTAAATTACTGCTATCCTGTTCTAGCCTATGATGGACAGAAACAAAGGAGATGAACTACCTAAACTCCAAGTTGGTTTCATAGATTTCGTGTGTACATTTGTGTACAAGGTAAGAATAATTGTTTTGTTTTCCCACTGCAGTTCTGATGGCAGGATTAGTGACAAACTGTTGCAGTTAAAAAATTCTAGACAGCAGCAGGACTCTTGGTCACTGGGTAAACAACTACCACAACACCCACAGTTTTTCAATCTTTTGGTTACATAGAAGAATTGCTCCCACAGAGGAAATTTAAGAGGTCTGAAGCAAATTCATAAAAAGTCAAGATCTCAGTGAAACTTCAGGGTGCTGAGGTTTTGTTAGGACCTTGAAAGACTGAGTGAGAAAGCCCAGTCCAATTCATAGTCCCATTTAATATAAGTATGTAACATCACTGGTTACAGAAGGCAGTTAATGGCACAGCAAAGCTAATAGGAAACACAATATTCTGGAAATAAAGATATTCTGTATTTTCTGTAAGGCACTAAAATGCCAGCATTATTAATCTCTACCTTTTCATATTATCCCAAAATGTCATGCAGAAAAGTGACATGTAATATTTTAACATCTTAAGATACATCATCATCTGCTTGGAATAGACTATGGGATACTAGACTTCTTTTTTATAAGCTGATACAGATAATCATATGATAAAACATCACATATCATAGTTATAATTGTATGATATGAATCAGATTATCAAACATGGAATTAAGGAAGATACTAGACTGTGTAGTATATAGATCTTTTCTAACTGAATAGGTGCACAATAGGGCATAATCCCAACACAGTTATTTCCAATAATATGCCTCCTAGAAAATGCTTTCAAATGTGCACCAGCAGGTACTCACACTATTTCTTTTAATTTTTTTCCTCTTCTACAGAAAAACCACTACCAGAGATGGAACAAATGTTTGAAAAAAAAAAAGTTAAATAAAATTAATTCATCTAGCATACATACTGAATGAGATTTAATAGAAAAATGAAAGCTAATGTTTTCTCTGCAGTATTTCCACTGTAAATTTCAGATTTTACAAATCATCCACATTCACAGATTTCTAATTTACTAATTGAAATTGTTTGTACAGGAATTCTCAAGGTTTCACAAGGAAATTACACCTATGTTTGACGGTCTTCAAAACAACAGGGTTGAATGGAAAACACGAGCTGATGAATATGAAGAGAAGATGAAAATTATTGAGGAACAAAAGAAAAAGGAAGAAGAAGAAGCTGCCAAAAAAGGTTAAGTAACTTCTAAGGTTTTCATTTACATATATTTGTAAGGCAGTCAACATATTGTCTCTTTCAAATTCACACATGCAGTGCACTTGTGCAATATTCTATTAAACTTTATACTAATGGTATATGAATTTCGAATTAGCCAAATTAGCTTAATCTTTACTTGGAAGGGGAGTAACCTTTAAAGATTACACAAATCCAGTACACAGACCTCATTTTCTAAATTGCAGAATTATAGAAAATATGACCATCACAAAAGTGAAGGGACTGTAAAATTTGTCTTAATATTTACAACTGAATGCAATGAAACACTTATTTATTTGTGAATGTTGCAATCACCTGAAATATTAGAGATGTATCAAAATTGTGTGGCATCAGCCCCAAATGTATTCAGGTGCTTTAAGCTGAAAATGAAAAGTGTAAGGAAAAGAGATGGGAATGTATAGTGTGCATTTGGAATACAAAAAAGCAGTGCAAATCCCCACTTCTCTTCCAAGTTTAAGATAAAGCTTTTGGCTCTAGTTCCCTACCACCAGTTTCTTGGCTGAAATACACTGTGCCATATTACAAATTTAACTCAAGTCTTCCTAAGACACCTCAAGTCCTAAAACTGAAAGTATGATTCTGTGTAGATAACCTACAAGAGAATCTGATTTTATAGAAACTGAGAACCTATGATTCAAGTGTAAGAGTGCAATGAGTCCATTATTTTTATTCTCTATTGCCTGTAGAACAGCAGGTCAACAGCTCTCCTAATCAGCTGAGATGACTGAAAAGGTTCAGAAACTAAAACAAAACTGTGTGATTACTACAGAATGATTTATTGCCAGATAGTTTGAAGAAGAACAGTTAAAGTGTGTGTTTCACATCTTTAAAACATAAAGCACTACTGAATAATTTATTTGTTAATCAGTGCCTGTGGGAAATAGGTGAGTATTCTTCACATTTCACAAAAAAGAGGGCTACTCAAGGTTGTAATAAATTGTACAGACTCAATCTATTGGCCGCCCAGCGCTGTTTCGTTTGTTGTGCTTACTAATAAATTCTATGATTTGCTAGTTAATAAATTGACTCTGTACAGTTTATTACAAAGGTCACTCACCAAGTTACTGTCAGAGTGTGAAGTGGAAGTAGAGTTTTTGGGTCCTAAAATAAATGATACTAGGCTAAAATTTAAAAAAATGTTGCTGCAAAGTCATTAAAAAGTACTGTAAGTTACATAATTTAATCAAAGCATATTTTTGAAAGGGAAGTTTAATAAAATGAGTTATATATTATTATTGTAATAAAATTACAATAAATACTTTGGCCTGCTCACACTGTGATACCATTTACACAAACTTAAACAGAAATTACAGCCACACCACTGTGTCCCAAATTTATTTTTAAATACACTTTTTTGCAATTAACAATATTATTTAGTTAAGATTGATTTATTGCTGAGAATTAGCTGGTTGTAAGTAGGAACACAGTACTCTTTCCTTACACTGGAATGTAAGCACCTGAACTTCACAGAAATACCAACAAAACAAAACAAAATAGCCCAGGACCTATACACAAACCTCTTTATATATTTGCTTTCTTGGAAAAATAATATTGTTACTGAAGTCTGATCCT
>VZTO01021149.1:0-16055 GCA_013400615.1 Syrrhaptes paradoxus
TCCAGTATTAGTCAGCCAGGGAAAATAATTTGGGTATTTAATTTAAATACAGGAGGAATTAAACTGCTATTAGGACTGGAGGAATACAGTGGAAAACAAGGTAGTATGCATTTGCCAGTGAAAGCTTTAAAAGGGATGGATTTTTATGTTCAAAAATCATATAGAAACTGGAGATAGAATTATTTTATTCTTCAGAGCAAACTGTTTACGTAGAAAAGTGGCCCAGAAAGTGCTGAGCTTCAGTATTGTATATAAAAGTCAGGATGAGAGAAATAGGGTTTAATCCTGGAAGAGTTTCAGTTATTCCTCAGCATTTTTAAGATGAAAGAGCAGATGTGAATTTTGTGTGGTAAATTACTTATCTGACTGCCTTTAGAATATTTTTTTTTTCTTGAAAGCAACTTGTCTCATTTGGTTTGTTGGGTCAATGACAGCCCAGTCTTGAATCTGAGTCACAAAATGTGTCAATTACTTGGCAAGCTCAGTGACAACCTACTCTATGCTCAGTTTGCTCTGTTTCAAAACATACTTCATCTCAGTGTCAGTACTTCATGGAGCATTCAAGTGCAAGTCCTGCATAGTTGTGTGCTAAAATAGGCCATTGAGTTTTAATAAAACTTAAAGCTGTTCTTTTTTTATCTCATCAAGTGATAGTGATGTGTTTTATCACTTGCAAGAGAATCACTGTACATAGATTGAATGTCTTGCTAGTAAAACCCTAGTTACCTATATAACACAATTGTTACAGATCTATCGTCAAGGTCACCACAATTCTTCCTCAGTTTTACTGAACAGATTTATTTTAGCTTTGTGCAGTTAGATGGAAAAGATAAACAAAACATGAGAAATAATCTTTCTTTAATTTCAAATTTGAAGATGGATAAGGTAGATGGATTGAGTAAATCGTGTTTTGCCATATTCAACTTCTGTGTCTGGTTTCTCATACCTTTTTTACATCAGTTATGAGTTTTCTTATTTGATTTTTCTATATGAACTGTATTTATACTTACGTGGTACATTATTGCAAGACTTGGATGAGTTTACATTCGCTGTTTTGTTTCACTTGTCCTTTTTCATTTTTATTCTACAGCATTGTATATGTTCTCATTTGTTCAGATGGCAAAAGCTTCATCAGAAAAAAAGACAGAAAAATTTGAAGGGAGAAGCTGTGTCCTGTAGGGAGGGAACCAATAATCTTCGTGGTTCCAAGACCTTGTAAAAATAATTTTGGGTTTAAAAATGCAGAAGCCTGGTGTTATTGGCACCTTTGAAGTCATGAACTTAACAGGGCAAAAGGAAACAACTTTTCCTGGTAAGTAGAAGGAAGAGCATCAGAACAGGTAATAAAAGTAGGCACTGGAGCAAAATTAAGAGAAGGAAGGCTTAGAAAGCCTTTTCTGAAAAAAGCAGCTATGGTGTATTGGGGAGTGGGAAAGGAGGATAAGAGGCATGTTAGAACTGTCAGAAGGCAGACACATCTATGGATAATTTATAGGAACCAAAAAGGATTTAGAAATAATAACAAAAAAACCAAGGTCCTGAGATTTCATGAATAACACTTATTTAGAATACGATAATATTTTTCTGCTTTGAACAGTATTTTACTTTGGTTAATTATTGTGTAGATTACTAACTTGTGAAGTAACTTAAACCTGCCTATATTGTAGTTTCTTTTTGACATGTTTTCTAAGGTGAAATTTTCTATGCAAAAAGTCTGCATAAATGATTCTCCTGCTGGATTAGCCTTTGGCAGTCTATAAAGAACACTGAACATAAATGATTAGTGAATGATCCAGACCATGAGAGGGTATGCATATGGTCTTTGCACAGAACAGGACATCAGACTCTATGAAGGTTATTTCTTAGAATAAAATAAAACGAAGTCTGGTTTTGACTGTGACAGGGAAGAGGGCTGATTATTAGTAATTAGGTTATCCTCTGTGATAACTATGTGAATATTGAGTGTAATAATGAAGGTGAACCATCCTGTCTGGTAATCACACTTTGTGTTAAATTCAGTAGCAAATTTTTGATATCTCATTTACTAAATGAAGGGATGAGAAGTAGGGAAAAGTATCTTTTTGTAATAAAGAGTAAGAAGTTATTTATTCTCTTTGTCTTATCCTTCTGAACTCCTGTCCAATAAAAATAGAATGAGGTGGTTTTGTTTAGTTATTTTTTACATTTAGATTGTTTCAATTAGAATAATATTTCCAGGGGGTCTGTGCATTACAGTCCAAGCAAGCTCAGGAGTATGTTTTAATTCAGATGACCTCCCCACCTTGTGTATTGATGGACCTGGGGATTATTCTCCAATTTCCTAGTAACAAAAGCTAGTGGAAGGAACAGGAAAGGGAAATGTCACTTGAAAAAAAAACAAACAAAACCGAACCCAAAAACCAACTCTGCAGGAGTGGGAGGCTGCAATAGAGTAGAGGCGATAGAATACGTAATCAGTTTGTTACAGAGCTGGGTAGGAGTTGTGGCTGTATTACCTGTGACCTGGATACAAACTTTGTACTGATAGGAGTCACAGCAGGATATTTGTAACCTGAAGCTAAATAGTCTGTTAAGGGATCATGCTATGCATTGTTGCATCTACTGGCTCTGAAATGCGTAGCAAATGAGTATTTAACTAATAGGATTCAGGAATAGCACCTTTTATTTTAAATGTTACCAGTGAGGTAGTTCTGGAGTTGTAAAGACTCATGTGTGGAGCCCTGACAACCCGGACTTGCTCTGGATCTTAGTATAAGCACCTGTCATATGTGACAGTGGTAGGCTCATAGCGACATCCTTTAGGGGAGAGATTATCAGGTACACACACATTTACAATAGGTTTTTCAAGGTTTTGGAGAAAACTAAATGATGAAAAATGGTCCCTGGGAGTCAGAATGCATTTCACTTTTTTTTCTTGAGGCAAGATCATGAATGAGGAAGCTCCCAGTTCCCTGATGCTCTGGCTGCAAGTGAATGATTTCCTTCTCCATTTCTTTAGGGCTTTGTAGGGCTCTTGTACTTTCTAATTGTATCTAAAACACTCAATCAGCAATGTAATGTTGAGAGCTATCAAGTTGCTAATCCTTTAACAAAAATACTTCTGATTTTTGATTTTATATTTCCATTGTCCTGTACATAGTGAGATCATACTGTACTCACTGACAATATGCTGTTTGGGATGAATCAGCTGTGTGTTATTGCACTAGGAATATGGACTGGAGTATCTCACTGCAGTCCCCATAATAATAATAATAGTGAGTATGATTCAGTGCAGGAGTGGCAAAGATTAACTCAGAGTTTCAGGGAGCCAAGAGATGATTCATCCTTTGAAATAAAGAGAAGCTACTAATAAACATTAATAAACGTTTTCAGTTTTGTTTTTCAGCATACCAGTGCTTGCTGTAGATATTGGGGAAGCAACATGAGGAACTGAGAATATCATACTCTAGCAGCTCACAAGCAATGAATTAGTAAATACACATTGACCTGTGGCTGCTGTGGATATCAGCACTCTCTAGTGCCAAGATACAGCAACAAACTTTACTGGTTTTGCTACTGCAGCAGCTGATTTTTTTCCAGTCTTTAGTGCTGTTGTTTTACACTTCAGATTTTCTAGGCATTTGCTTGAATTATTGGACATTAAGTGAATTTTATCAACAACAAATATGTTCAATTTATAGCATTTAAAGTGTCAAATGACTTGGATAACAGGAAGGCCACTCTGAAGTAGATTCACTGGACAGAAGGATGAATTTGCTCTCCACAGAGTAGATGTGTTTGTTCCTCTAACTTAAAATAGTTTCTGCAAATCTGCCAAATGATTATAACTGGGACTTCATGCTACTCTGCCTGCTGTGACAGTCACTCTCAACCCCTACTGCCCTGAAGCCATCTTCACAATTCAATGCTGAACTGTACCTGGGTGTTGTCCCATGTGCTTCTAGTGCATGGAGAACTTGCTTGCTTCAGATGAACAACAGCGTGAGATTTATCTTGCTCAGCTGTCAGACAGTGTCTTGGACTTCCTTGCTACTGTGTCCACTGGTAAGAGAGCTTTTATCCTTTCTAGTTGCTGCAGATGTTTGGGTTCTTTTTGTCTGGTCAAAGGAAAGAGAGAGGTCAGAGCCAGGCTTGAGAATATCATGATGAAGTCCAATTGGTATCCAATGTGATACACTCCGATTGGTATCCAATGTGACACAGAGCTTTCTGCCCTCAGGTTTTTTGTTCCTCCCTACGTATTGCTCAAAGTAGAAGCTAGCCTGGTGTGTCACAAACTGTCATATTTTCCTGGTGCATTTAATGCACATACAACTGCTGCTTTTGCTTTCTGTGCAGTGCCTCAGACCATGGTGGCCACTGCTCTTCCTTTGTCCAGCAAGAAATATTTTCATCATGTAAACTAATAGCTTACATTTATTTTAGAAGCAGAGATAGGAAAAAAAGCCCCAAGGATACTTTTACTGGCCATGTTTGTTTGTGTCCTTGATTTTTAAGAAGTTGTTTTTTTTTTTTTTTCCAGTATTAGGTGTTTAAGCGGACCAAGACCTACTTCACAAACATTTCCAGAAAAAAAGCGATGTCAGGCAGTTTTCTTAACACCCACACACTCCTCTCATCTGTGTCACTGTAAAATTGATATTTTGTATACATGCTGTTAAGCTGCAATTTTCATTCTTTTTTTATCAAGAAGAAAAAGTGCTGTAATTTTCATTGCAATTCATATTCTGCATTATTGGTTTCTCACTGACCTTGTAGCTGCTTTGAGGTCACCACTCACACAAACAACTGTCCAACATTTTTCCCAGCTTTCCTATTTGTCTTTTTAAACAGAATTCTCCTGTGCTATAGGGAAAACACCTTTGTATCTGTGGACTCAGTAGTACTTTTGCAATTTGTCATCTCTTTCAGTGCTCGGATATTTCCAATTCAATGTGTGCACTGGTAAACGTTCACTAAATTCCTGCTGTTCAAAAAAGATTGCCTTAAAACCTTGAGANTTTCCAGTATTAGGTGTTTAAGCGGACCAAGACCTACTTCACAAACATTTCCAGAAAAAAAGCGGTCAGGCAGTTTTCTTAACACCCACACACTCCTCTCATCTGTGTCACTGTAAAATTGATATTTTGTATACATGCTGTTAAGCTGCAATTTTCATTCTTTTTTTATCAAGAAGAAAAAGTGCTGTAATTTTCATTGCAATTCATATTCTGCATTATTGGTTTCTCACTGACCTTGTAGCTGCTTTGAGGTCACCACTCACACAAACAACTGTCCAACATTTTTCCCAGCTTTCCTATTTGTCTTTTTAAACAGTATTCTCCTGTGCTATAGGGAAAACACCTTTGTATCTGTGGACTCAGTAGTACTTTTGCAATTTGTCATCTCTTTCAGTGCTCAGATATTTCCAATTCAATGTGTGCACTGGTAAATGTATCACTAAATTCCTGCTGTTCAAAAAAGATTGCCTTAAAACCTTGAGAGAGCTGTTTGGTTTGTCTCTATATGTTTTCAGAGGAAAAAATTGTTTCAAAAAAAGACTGTAAACTACACACCTGCCCTTAGCATTTTATAATGTTTTACTTCCCTTAAGTGTGAAATATTGAGTAGACAGTGATTTCCAAGTGACTGCTTCCACCCCTCCTTTTGGGGTTTTTTTTCTCTTTTCATGGCTTATAACAAGTTGATTTATGAATTGGGCTGAGATTATTCTGATTGCATATTTGAGCTGTATCTTGTTAAAGTATTTTGTTTGTATGATTGCTTGTTTTTTGTGTGAATGTAGTGCTTTTGGCTGGGGTAGAGTTAATTTTATTCATAGTAGCGGGTATGGGACTATGTTTTGTATTTGTGACCAAAACAGTGTTGATAGTACAGGAATGTTTTAGCTACACTGAGCAGAGGTCACACAGAGTCGAGGCCTTTTCTGCTTCTCACCCCACCAGCAAGCAGGCTGTGGGTGCACAAAAGTTGGGAGGGGACACAGCTGGGACAGCTGACCCCAGCTGACCAAAGGGATATTCCATACTGTATGACATTTGTGCTCAGCAATAAAATCTGGGGGAAGAACAAGGAAGGGGTGTCATTTGGAGTTACGGTGCTTTGTCTTCCCAAGTAGCCATTATGTGTGATGGAGCCCTGCTTTCCTGGAGATGGCTGAACACCTGGAAGTAGTGAATGAATTCCTTATTTTGCTTTGCTTTTGCATGCAGCTTTTGTTTTGCCTACTAAACTGTCTTTATCTCAGCGCAGAAGTTTTCACGCTTTTACACTTCTGTTTCTCTGTATGGGGCTTGGGTGCCTACTGGGGTGAAACCATGACAGTAAGTTGTCTTGCTCCAAACTTTTCTACTCTGTCCCAATGAACTTGGGAGTACTGTGCTGCACACAAAGAGTTTATTGATCTGTTCTCCTTACCTATTCAAAAGTGGATAATCCTCAGCTTCAAGTGAATAATCTGCTCATATGGAAAACACTCAGATGACACTGTATTGGTAGCTACTGCGTAAGATAGCACAATGGAATTGTCTAAAAGAGAGATGGAATTGAGAAGGTATAAATATTGTTTAAAATAAATTTAAAATATTACTTTTGGGATCAGTGAAGTGAAGTGTTTGTGTTGCAGATTTTGTAAAATCAATAAGGCACCTAACTAGTTATATCCCCATATATATTGCTATATAGATAGCAATTTTTCTGAAAAGAGAGTTGTATAACGTGTAATAATGTGTGCAATCTTAGTGAATTTCTAACCACCACAGGTACCAGGAATCTTTCTACCTTGGAAGCTGAATTACTTTTATGGCATTCAGACAGATTAACTTTTTTCTTCTTTTTCCCCTTCCCCCTTCTTCTTTTTCCCCTTTTTCCCCTTCCCCCTTCTTCTTTTTCCCCTTCCCCCTTCTTCTTTTTCCCCTTCCCCCTTCTTCTTTTTCCCCTTCCCCCTTCTTCTTTTTCCCCTTCCCCCTTCTTCTTTTTCCCCTTCCCCCTTCTTCTTTTTCCCCTTCCCCCTTCTTCTTTTTCCCCTTTTTCATTTGAGTATACACACATAATATTTCTCTCTTTCCCAGGTAGAACTCGTAAGTATTATATAAATCAGATACTTCCCCAAACCAAATATTACTCAAGAAAAGTATACATGTTTTCCCAAGTTGAAAGGTCTTTCTCCATACCTTCTTACAAAAGTTGTGTCAGCTCTGTTTAATTAACATTGACGTGATATCAACTGTCGATTGTACAGACTGTTCAGAGACCTTTGTGTTGCAATGTGGTGTTCCTTTTCCTTGTGGGGTGACTAGATTGCTCTGAAGTACTGACCTCCATCGTAACACATTAAAATTTAACCCATTCATGTTCTGGAAGTCATGGGGTTTGCCAGGTACCACAACACTTCTGTGTAGTGGTAGAAGCCTTCCTTTGTGGGAAGCTTGCAACTTGAATAATTTAATGGGAAAAATTGTAACTATTTTAGGATTCCTAGATATATATTTCTTAGACAATAAGAAGAACAGAAAAGAGAGATGAGAATCTGGTTGTTTTTATCCTGAAGATGTTTCAAGTTCTTAGTAAGGTAGAGAAATCATTGAAAAATCACAAGACAATTTACAATTGAGGCAATTATCCTAAAAAGTACTGAGCTCTCAAGCAGATGGAGTCTATTATGTTTTTCTTCTACTCTAAACAGTTTATTAATTCCTTCCAATTAAATGTACATTTCAAAGTGGGAACATTCCTGTGGCCTTGCGAAAGCCAGCCAAACTCGAGGTGATTCATAGTAAGACTCTCTTTTGTGGGGATCCTGAATTAATCAAAATACTTGTGGAGAAAATAAAACAGATATCCAACATCCTGAAAAACTGAACAGTTTTGTTCAATTTTTTTATAGGGTCTACTATTTTTGTTAATCTGATTCTGCAAGCACACTGTACATGAAATGATATTGCTATGTGAAAAGAATGTAAACATACTTCTCTTTCTGTTGTGTAATAAATCTTCACATTGTTTTTCATTTGAAAATTAAGGCAGATTAGTCAGTTACTAGTTATTTATTAAACAGGATAGTTGGCAGTGTTAAGTTATTTTGGAAGTTTGCATCTCTGTGCTAGCTCCCAATGTATCTCATACTAACTGTGGGCTATTTCCCTTTACTGTAAGAGCACTTAGTGGCTTCTCTCTTTGCTGTCCCTCTTCTTTCATACTCAGCTGTGACATGGCCTTCATCTCTAGCCTGATATTGATTATTAGTTCAGAAAAGTGGCAGAAAAAAACCAAGAAAAAAAAGCAAAAGTCAACTTGTTTTTGCATGTACAGATACAAAGAATAAGAGGAATTATTTAGTATAATCAACTGAGCTAGAAGACAATACAAGATGAAATCTGTAAAATAAAATCAAGATTTGAATATGTGAAAGCTTCTTAAGAGTGAGGTCTATGAAGAAAGAGACATTGGCTAGAAGTTGTGGAAATCCCAGCATGGTGGATTTTTGTAGAACAAACTACACCAAATCCTGTCTGTAAAGAGTAGCTTGTGTTGAGATATGCTGGATGATCTAATCCAGCAGGTCTGTCTAGATTTTGTCTTAATAGCATAGAAGGACTGGACGTCAAAGATAAAGAAAAAAGTTAATTCTGAAATTCTATATGAATGTTCTAATTATTTTGTATAATTACACCCAACAACAAGAGGAACATAAACTGGTATTAAGGTGGACTTCAAAATGGAAACTCACTCAAAAGTTTAATCTAAATCCTTCTGCAAGATCCCTTATTTCGTACTCAATACAAGAACATATTTTCATTGTAACTTTTCATTATCTTATTTGAAAACTGTGATTTTTCACAAGACGTTGGATGCATGTGACCTCAGATGTCAGAGAATAACATTTTGGAAGCTTTTGATGGGGAAAGTTAAGTGAGTTTACAAAGGATAATATTATAAAGTTTTTTTAAACTTCTTTTATACTGAATTTTCTTTGCAGTTTGCCTGGTGGGAGTATTCAACACTCACACTGAAAAAGCTCCTTTTTCAATTTCCTTTTGCAATTCACATTTGAAGAAGATGTGACTTCTTACAGGTAAACAGAGCACCAGAGATGCAAGAGAAAAAAAAATAAAATTCTTTTGACTGGTTTCACAGCATGCCTTAAAAATTAGATGCATTTTAGGAAGGTCAGAATGACCAAACACTGCATAATTTGAGCCTTATTGATGTATCTTGAGGGTGGTTGTAGAGTAGAAATTTTGTACAATTTGTCTCTGTTTGCTGCTGTTAGCAATCCTTCGCTAGAAGTGTGTGTGTCTCAGCTGGGAAAAAGAATGGTCTTCTGTCATTAGGCAATAGAATTGAGCAAGAGATGGGATGTTATGCTGTGATGGAGAAATGAAATGGTTTTTTTTGGAAATGCACCAGAAGGTCAAGAATTTTTGTGTAACATCAGGCTGCTGCTTTATAGAGGTAGCAAGATTATTCATATTTTTTGCTGTTATTTTGAGGATAGACATCTTCCAGTCATGAGTCAATTTCAGATAGTGGTAACAGCTTTCCATGTTGATAGGGATATCTCATTACTGTTGCCTGCTTTTTTCTGACAGTGATAGTGACTGCTATCAGAGATAGGGTATGGAAGTCTGACAATTCCTGTGTACTCTGATACATTCACTGTTTACATAAAGCAGAGGGAAATACTTTCATTCTACATTGCTTTTAATTTTAATGGTTAAAACAGATCCAGAAAGGCTAAATGAAAAGTCTGTGTGCCAGAGAAGTACTTCATAAAACATGCAGGAGAAGCTGCATACATTTCAGACATGTAACTTTTTAATTATTTTTTTTTCCTTGCCCTGTAGGCAGAAGGAACAGAAAAGACTAAGCTGTCACACTTTTTGGGCTTTCATAACAATTTTGATCCCTGGTTTTCTGTTTAAAAAAAAAACCCAAACACTGTAAACCAGCTACCGAATGTTCCCATTTATGTCATCTGCCCGACTATAGTAATTTCTGGGGTTCAGGATCTATCCTGTTTACTGAAACCAGTAGATTTTCCTAGTTGGATTTGTTTCTAACAGTGTAAATTCATTCTCTTGCATCACAATCCATTTTTTTAATGTGGAAGTCTTTTAGGAAAAAGAACAAGATTAGAGTAATTACTATACAAAGTGTTCCCAAAAAACCCAGCAAACAAAAGGAAGCCAAGTTACAGATAAGGAATGTCATTACGAACATAGCTCAGGGCTATTGTGACTTGTGGCCATGAACACAGGAAGTAATTTTCCTCCTGGATCCTTTTTAAATGTAGGAGTGAAATAAGTCTGATGATTGTAAGTATGGTGTGTGGGAGATACTGAAAGGCCATCTAAATGTCTGAGCAATAGGATGGAGGTATCCCCATATTTAAGCACAAGAAGAGCTTTTGAAACAATGATTTTTGTTTGCATGTATATGATTTCATAACTCCTAACTGTTAATTTTTTTAGGATGGATGTTACCACTAGTACACCAGCATCTAAGACAGAATTACATAACTTAACAGCACTTCCTTTCTGAACAGTCAAATAATGTGGTAAGATGTCCCTGTTCTTTTGCTCTGAACAGTATGTTCACAGAATTACTTAGTGTCATGGTTTAACCCCAGCTGGCAATAAGCACCACACAGCTGCTTGTTCACTCCCCACCCTGGTGGGATGGGGGAGAGAATCGGAAGAGAAAAAGTGAGAAAACTTGTGGGTTGAGATAAAGACAGTTTAACAGGTAAAGCAAAAGCCTCACATGCAAGCAAAGCAAACCAAGGAATTCATTTACAGCTTCCCGTCAGCAGGCAGGTGTTCAGCCATCCCCAGGAAAGCAAGGCTCCATCTCGTGTAACGGTGACTTGGGAAGAGAAACACCATCACTCCAAACGTCCTCCCCTTCCTTCTTCTTCCATCAGCTTTATATGCCAAGCATGTCATATGGTGTGAGATATCCCTGTGGTCATTTGGGGTCAGCTGTCCCAGCTGTGTCCCCTCCCAACTCCTTGTGCAGCCCCAGCCTACTCACTGATGGGGTGGTGTGAGGAGCAGAAAAGGCCTTGACTCTGTAAGTGCTGCTCAGCAATAATTAAAACATTCCTGTGTTATCAACAGTGTTTTCAGCACAAATATAAAACATAGCCCTGTGCCAGCTACTATGAAGGAAATTAACTCTATCCTAGCTAAAACCAGCACACTTAGAATAATTCTTAACTTCTCTTTCCATTATGTCAACTACAAGAAGTGCATGTGGAAGCTTTAGGCATTTTAATAATTAACTGGAGAACCATCCAGATTGATTAAAAACCCCAGACAAACACTATGCATATGAAACAAATTAACCCTGCCAAGATAATAAATCAAAACAATTTAATCTCCAGCCCTATACCTTCTTCTTTATTACAGATCAAATAGTGCATATACTTATTTCTACATGTACAGTATATATGTTTATTTCTACATGTGTTATTTTCTATGACTAATAAGTAATTTTGAGCTTTTATTTATAGTTCAACCAACAGTGCTTTAACTGCTTTCTGAGAAGACTTTTTAACATTTGTGTTTATGTATTATACACATGCTTTTTAATCCCTCTATGAATATATATTCTTTATATGGACATTTTTGGTGCTAAGGTTTAGTTGGTTTTTGACTCAACCACGTGTTTTTCATGTTGTAATTTACAGTTAATTCTTGCAAATCCAAACTGGTATCATGTTCAGCAAAAAAATACAGTTTATTGCTTATCTGGCCATCTCATTTTCCAGTTGCATATTTCCTGCAGTTCACTGATTTTTCCTGAATGTTTTGAAAAATGAAATCTTATCTAGAAATATTATTTCTTTACTGCTTATTCTGCATTTAAATTAGTTCTTCCCCAAATCTTTGTTTGTACTAAAACCTGAGGGCAAACCAATTGCTTTCATTTTAGATTCAGACAAGCAGCTTCCAGAACAAACAAACAAAGTTTTGGTGAGATTAGCAGAGTTTACATATTGCAGGAACTCTTCCTTTAAAATTCAGTCAGCAAATGAAAGTTTTTTGAATGTGAAATTACAACACTTGGAGTGAAATAGTGTTCTGTGGGGTAGCTGGGAATAGTGTCAGGGTTGGTGGCAATCTTGCAGGTTATTTCATTTCTTAGTGTTTCCCAGAGAAAGTGTTTGTTTCCTTTGCTCCGGTAATTAAATATTTGCTAGATGCAAAGGACAGCACTGGTTTGTATAAATAGGACAGGTCAAGCAGTTAAAGAGCTACCCAGAAGTTTGTTTCGATTCTCTTGAGCCATCAAGCACTCATATGAATTTTGCCATACAAAAGACTAGCTCCATTAAAGATAATTGTAAAAATCCATAGACTTTTTGAAGGTGGAGTTTAATCTTTAGCGTCTCCCTGTTTCAGGTCCTCCCCTGTAGATCGCAGTCATTCTTTACTACATGATCAACCACACAAAATAAAGAATATGCTTCATTAATGCAAGAGTGAGAACTGTAGTAAAACATGAGATAGCAGAGCAGAATGTGACTGCAAGACTGGGTTTTCTCTAATTTATCTAATTTTGCTTAAACTTCTCTCTGTCTGGATCCTCAGCAGGATTATGGGTAGTGCAGAGAAAGATTACGAAGTAATCAGCATTGCAGAAATCATACAGTGGACTCTGGAGGAAAGCATGCAAGCAGATTAAGTAATGCATATGTCATTTCATTAGTGGTTAGAAGTTAATGTTGATCAGAATACAAACAAAAGCTGATGGCTGACAATTTTTGTCTCAAGGGAAATAAAATCTTTAAGTTCAAACATTAAAAAAAAAGAAACTGATTTACTGAAAGGAAAAGTTTTAAAACTTAAATTGGTAACANTTTAGTGACAGTATAATGGCATTTTTCCCCCATCAACTTCTGTGGGGAAAACTTAATTCAGGACTCAATCTTAAAAGGAGATAAGGTTCCTTACAACACAGCCTTAAGTCACAATTGACTATTGCTAGCTATAACAATGTAAATTTAAAGTTAAGGTATTCAAGGTCTTGTGGAAGTGATGGGGAATCTTAAATTAGGGCCACTGATTTTTACACTGTACTATTTCTTCTGAGAATAAATTTCACATGGAAATATTCCAGGAAGTAGGAATTCAACAAGGCATTTCACTTACAACATTTTTATCCATCTTTTCTTGATATTTGGTTCATAGACCTTTAATCTGTAGCATTGACTGGTGTGGGGTTTCTAGTGAGAAGAGAGTATATTTGTATTTGTTAAAAAATGGTTTCATGGCATACCAGAAATCACAAATTGTTTGGAAACCAAGGATACCTTGAATCTTATGATTCAAATCATACAAGTGCAGAGAAATGAAAGAAATTTCTGTAACAAACTAGCAGCAGGCAGCTAAAAGGCAGAGAAAAAACATGAAGCCTAAAGAGAGAAAATTATGAATGTACAATTTAATTACCCAAAAATTTCAGCAGCTCTGCTTTGGCAAGTGTCCTCTGTGGTTTGAAAATTAAATATTATTAAAAGTTAATCCAGCAGGCCTGCCGCCTTAGACCAAGTGTGAGAAAGAAAAGCAGAACATGCAAACCTGGTCATGGACTTAGAAGCATCTTCATGCATGGTCAGGATGTGGGCTTGCTTGTCATCCTTGTGTCTCCATGATCCCATACCAGTGCTGATGCTGGTGCTCCCTAGTGGTATGAACTGGCTCAGCCTTCTGAAAATTGAGTCGTGTGAAAGACTGTGGAGAAGCTCTTGGGTTACTTGTGCCACTTTATCAGCAGCTGGCTTGTTTACAGGAACAGCTCATGGAGAAGGGCTGTAATGTGGCCAAATAGGATGAACAGGGGCAGTGTGGATATCATCAGTTTCTTTATTCCACTTTATTTCCCCTTTTAACCTGTCATCCTAAATTTCAGCCTTATCTGTGTACTTAACCGTGACGTCTAAAGGTGTAGCTTTTCAATAAGCTTGCTTGTGTTACTCTTGTTTTACACAAGAAACAGAAAGCAACATACATTTGTTCCAGTTTCTCTCATGGAGCCTGTGTAGTAAAAGTGATTATATGTAAGCTGGAAAAAAAACCCCCAAACCAACAAGCACACATGGAGCTATCTAAAGTGTGTTTCCTTTTTTTAAAAAACTTATGAATTACAGAGTCTATGGTACAGGCCACATGATTGTTACTACATATTGCCACATATGATAGCAGAAACATTGTAATTCAGCCTTTTTTTCTAGACCTTAATCTGTAATAATGCAAAGTGACCTTCAAAAACCTGCCTGGCTGCTTTAATGCTTACAAGAGAGTAAGGAAGGTATGATGTACTCTGTTATGTAGGTGTTTTTAAATAATAGAAAAAAATAATCTTTCAACTCTTTCCCCAATCAGTTTCTTCCCTTCTAAAATATATTGGACATGGAAACCTATTCTGTTTGTGATGCAGTATGATAAATGTATGACAACTAGTGTTAAGAAGAAAATAGAAGTAATATTTGAATACCAGTTGCTAGTTAAATTAAATTGCTACTCACACACTATAGTGTAGTTGCTGCATCTTTTTATGCAGGTTCAAAGTGAGTTTCAGTTCCAGACACTGGGCAATAAAAATTTTCATGTGAAGCACTTTTTTATCTTTTGGATAAAATGAAACTTTTCCGCTTAATGCTAGAAAATATTAAAAGCCTTTTGAACATGATACTAGCACAGCCACAATGTCTTCTGAGAAATAACAGATTACAGAGAAATTAGAGGTATGAGAATATTTTACTAATTAGGAATCTGATCTTTTTATGTGAGGAAGCCTGCTGTACTAGAGTAATTTAATTTAATTGGCCTTCCGTCTTGAAAATTGTCTGCTTTTGCAAAGACAAAAAGTACTGTATCTCAGTAAATGCTGCAGCAGGGACCTATGAGTGTAAGTAGCCTCCTTGGCCTTTCAGTCCATTTTGCCAGCTTGCTTTCTAAGCTTGCAGCTATGTTTTTGCAATGATTTGCAAGCTGGAGAATTAGGACCAGGTAAGGATGCACTTGCTACATACTCTGGATCAACTGATCAACTCCTGCTGGTGCATAGGCCAAGAAAGGGAGAGGAAGGCTGGTACAGTAATGTTTCCAGACCTCTTCCTGGACAGAGTTGATGTTGGAAGGATATAGAGACATTCAAATTATTCAACTATTCATATCCATCCCAGTTTGTCAAGTCTGGAGTTTCCTTAATGTAGCAGCATGTCACTGCCTAGGAAGCCCTTTGAAATGTTAGACACCTCCTCTTCACGGCTGATTTCAGACAAGCTTAGAAAAAAAACCCTCTCTTCCTCAGACTGAATTAGATGTGTTCTTTCTGACCATCAAGGGTAAGTCAGAAAAAACAAAGGCATGTTGTATAGTGTCCTCATGCTGCTAGCAGCACTAGGTTTTTTTTCTACCATAAATAGACATTTCCCTTCCTTCATCAGGATGTGCACATAGAAGCAGGGCCTCTACTGTTTCAGGCAGTGGCCAACCTCAGANGGAACTTTGCAGCCATACTCAGTGATTGTAAGAGAAACCAAGAAATTTGCATCCAAAAAGGCATTTTTCCCTTTTCATGCTTCTGACCCAAAGCCTGGAATTTACTTTCTTTTAGGAAGGAAATTTCTAACCATCCACTGTACAGTCGGTCTTTATGCCATCACTTGCCACCATCTTTTATGAGCAATTTGTCAACAGATCAGAGTTCAGGCTGGTTGTAGGATGCTATGATGGTCTACAAATGAGTAGTTCTAGAAGCACTAAAGTATGCTCCATGTAGATGGTGTTAAAAAAGTAATGTGCAGAACTGTAGAACAGGCCAGATTAGAAGGGACCTTGAGAGATCATCTCATCCAGCCTTTCATGGGAAAGGGAGCCTAGATGAGATCATCTAGATGATCTAGAACATCATAAAGTTTCGTTCAAGGATCAAGCTTCCTAGAGCCAGAAAGGGTGAATTAATAGAATCACAGAATCACAGAATGTTAGGGATTGGAAGGGACCTCGAAAGATCATCTAGTCCAATCCCCCTGCCGGAGCAGG
>VZTO01021150.1:0-12272 GCA_013400615.1 Syrrhaptes paradoxus
ATTATTGTTGCTATTATTATTATGAAGCATGAATATTTAAAATTTCCGCAATAAATGCCCCTTTTTATGGTCAAAAATGCAAGTTTGTTGAATCAGAACATTTCAAAAAGATTAAAGGAGAACACATACCTTTGGAGGGATAGTACTTTCTAGTGACTTCTTTTCCTGAATTATTGAGTGACACTTAGATTTCCATTTTGTGCCTTTGTTCTCATAGGTAGATTCAGTTGAATAATGTCTGTACATGGAGATGTACAGCAAACAGCTAGACACAAATATAAAGTTTGAAGTGCTTACTCCAAACTATTCCCTGGGACAAATAAATTCTTTGTTTCTGCCATAACATCTGCAGCAACGTGGTATGGATTAGTTAATCATTCAGATAAACTAGGTTTTAAACTTTACAGTGCTTTTATTGTCAGTTTGCATATCCTCGGTCCTTTATTCTGAGACAAATTGTTAAAACAATGTAAAGGCAACGACTGGTCTCTCAAAACAGAATTTGCAGTCAAACAGAATTGTTAAATCCATGCAAAGATTCCTGAAATAGTCATACTGGGATATGTCACTGGGTAGAGGCCACCAATGCTCAGTGCTTGGCTTTCTGTTTGTTTCTGTCAGAATTTCTGGGTTTGAACTACAAATCTGACAGTTTTGGTCCTCCTGTAAGAAACATGTCTCTCTTTGTCAGCTTTAGAGATCAACAGTAAGGGGGTTCACACTGTAACTCCCTCAAATCGTAAGAGACAGCTGTTGGGAGAGCTGTAGAGGTTAAAGGGTTTTGACTTTGGAAGCCGCTTTTAATTTGCTTAAGATTTTCTGACCTTCAGTAGCTTCTGCCAAGTCAGGACATGTGGCAGTTATCAGTGTGTGGAGTGTGATGGATTGAAGAGAGGCCTGAATGTGTAGTTTTTCAGTTCTTCAGAGTTGAAAGTGAGCAGTTTTTTATACCATACTTTTCAGGCTGTTTTATTGCTCAGGAGGGCTGGGATGGTTTGCTGTTGCTATTAGGGGCTGTAAATTTTGTGCTTCAGAATACTGAGTATTATTAAATCTCTCTTGCCCGCTGTTAATTAGGAGGATGATGACCAAACCAATGAATTGGTAGGCACGCTATTGGTTTATTCATAGTATGTTTTCCTTGTACCTGGTGCCAGAGTAACCAGCTGTGTATTACTTTGTGTTTACATAGTGCCAAACCAAGGAATTCAGAAACCAGATTTGTATTAACCAGAAATGTTAATGCAAAATAAATAAAAATTGTTTGGAGGCAAGCCTTCTTGAAATACAATTTGAATTCACAAAACAGTATTCCTTTACAAAATAATTTACAGAAACAGAATGTTTATTTCTCATGTCAAGTTGTATAAACTGCAGGTAATGTAGGTGAACAGCATACAATGCCCTAGTTGTGTTTCTGTTCTAAATAAATGTTGGTTTTGTGTATCTATTCCTTTTTTAAAGCAACAAAATAAATAGGCTAATTAAAAGACAATACCCTGACAGCAGTTATGTGGCTGAAGGTGGTGCTACTTCTAGATCAGCTTTCTGTTAACTCTGACATTCAACTTCTTTATCATCTTCAACCACTTAGGAATCATTTAGGATGAGATCTGCAGTGGTAATGTAGTACTTCACATCCTCCCTTTCTTTCACCTCATGTTTTTGTGTGTTTGAGATTAAATAGATTTTGAAATAATTTTGGAATGATGATTGTAAACCAGATACAGTGAAGTGCCAGAGACAGTAAAATTACTGCATCACAATACTGGCAAATATTTTTAAAAACTCGGACATTACTTTCGATTTTATTTTAGTTTGAAACCTATTAAGGTAATGAGTGGGATCTTCTCATTTCTTGTCATTGCTGCATCAGGTTACAAACCCTTTATATAAAAACAAATGTCTTTATATGAAGACATTTAATAGTAATAAAAAAAGCTTTCAGCTTGACCCAAATGAGTCAGTAGTTCTACTGTATAACAATATGCTCAGAAAAGGAGGAAAATGTCCTTTTTATCAAATATCATTCATTATTAATCATAAACCAGTCCATAAATAGATGCATCCTTGTCATCTTGTCCTCTGCTTATTCTTTCCTCCCATCAGAGATTCTTGTAGTTCAGAAGTCTAGGACCACAAGTTGTCCCCCGTCCGTAACAATGGGGGTTATGGAGAAAAACTGAAGAACATTCAAGGGGATCTACTATACAGAACCATCATGATACTATTATTACTTAATATTTTAACGAGAGATCATTTGCATTTGAAACACAGAATTGTTCACATAAACCATTGGTATATTGTTTTAAGTTATAACGTCACTCTGTAGGGTTTTTGTCTTAAGTTTGTTTTGTCATGGTAAAACTTTGATTAATCAGATACCTTCTGCACACTTTCCCTGTCTTTATTTTCACTTGTAATCTATTGTTAAGATGCTTATGAATTGAAGGGTAAAGACAGAAGCTGTTTTAATAAAACTTTGTGAATATACAGGCAGGTGTCTACTCAGAAGAACTACCCAGCTGAGGTATATACACATGGAAGCATATAGCAATTAGATATAGAGAAAAGTCTAGAAGTTATGCTTTGCTAATTCATGCATTCTTCTAATACAGTTTATCCATGTAAACAATTGTAGCTCAAAAAAGTGATCAAAATTTTAAACTTGTTTTTTTACGTGACCTCTGCTGATGCTGTTAATACCTTATCTTCTGGAATTCTTCCTCAAAATGTCAGACTTCTACTAATAAAGGCAAGCAGCTCATAAGTGAAAGTCCAGTATGTTTAAATCAAGCAGCAATTAATATGTGCTGATCTGTAGACTGAAGGTTCCCAAATTACACATATTCCCAAATTCTAAGATAGGCATATTGTTAACTGTTTTAGACTTCATATNACACATTTTTCTTACAGCAGTCAGAAAAAATCCCTGTTTCTTGTAATTTTGCTGTCTCTATGATTTGGTCTATAATGTTTGGTTTGTGCATTCTTTTTCCAAAGTGTGTGCAATGTTATGTTTTTATGAGTAAGAGAAGATGCCTATCTGATTTATCTCTGAAGAGGAGATCTAGAAGGAAGAGCTTAAAACTATATTCCTTCTGCAAAATGTATTGCTCAGGCTTCAGTGATTTCTTTTTTTCAGAAAACTACATTGGGTAAGTCTCGAAAAATATGTGGTTTTACAACTATTTATTATTGAATATTTTGATTATGAGAGAGTCACAAAATTATCAGATATTTGTTCTCCATCCTCCCCACCCACCCCCCTGCCTCCAGGATACAGTAAAAAAAAAAACCAACCCTCCTGATACGTGAGAGACTTTACTAAAAATTGTTGAGGTGAAATATGACAACCTGAAAGAAATTCCTTTTTTAGAAAATTACAAGGGAATGTAAATAGATATTTAAAAAGAACAAGCTTCAACAAGAAGTGGTTATGATACAGTTCTAGCAGACAAAACAAGATGTCTTCAGCTCACATTTCTCAAGATCTAGGGGAGTAAATCTCTCAAAATGTTCTTAAAATATTGGACCACGTTGTGCAGTCTCCAGGCATGGAGCTGCTACAGAAAATGCCCAGTTCCATGGACATCTCAAATATGGAGAAACTAGAATGCATTAAGATTAAGTCTTTGGGTATAAAATTTTAGAGAGATAGATTCTCTTTATCAGCTCTGTCACACACCATACTGTATCTAGATCTTGTTGAACTGAATCGGGCTATAAGTCTGTATATCTTCCAACTTCTCTAACATGGAGAAGAATAATACTTGCATCTTGGTCTCCCATGGGCCCTCTGAGGATATGCTGAGAAATTGCCATGATAGCGTCTCTGTAAATACACAAACTTTTACTACAGTGCATTTTTAAAAGCTGTTAGTCTGTGTATTTGTTTGATTAGTTTAGCCTATACTGGAAAATTGTAGTCGAAAGAGAACTCTAGAGTTTTTAAGCTAGTAAAAGCCAGTAAACAATTATTTTGACTTTTCCCATCCCTTTACATGTCTAATCAAATATCTCTTGACATTAGCCATATGTAAAATTCTTGTAATTCCTTAGATTACAAGACCTAGATGATGATACCTGTTTGGCACCACATATCCAGGAATATGCTGCTGTGCTGAGAGTGTCTTGCAGTTATGTGTCAATTAATTCTGAGCAGCCAAAATCATTACACTAGTAACATAGGACAGTTTGGGATTTTGATTTCTTTCAGCATCTGTAAATAAAGCAATTTTTTTTGGTGCTTTTCTTAAATTGTTAAAGATATGTATTTTATATGACTTTACATATGCTTCTTCTTCACTAGCAGATTCCAGAGCTGGAAAAGTGTAGACGTAGCATGACCCGGTAGCAAGGTTCTAACAAACTAAAAAATTACTTATTTTGGCATATTTTAATCAGTAAGTTATATATTTCGCTACCATTATATGGCAATCAGCCACACAAATGACTTGCACATCCATAAGGAAAATTAAGATGTCTATTTTTAGAGATTCCAATTTTTAAGCAAGTACATCAGACAGACAATATGCAACATAAGCTGCACATATGTAGGTGGATTTCTACACAGTGACAATGTAGGAATTTCTTTGAACAATATTCATTTCCACATCTTTCCGATTCCCAGTTGTTTTCTTTTCTTGAGGTCTTCAGTCCAGCCATGTAAAGTCCATCTTTGCACTGTATAGTAAAAAGGAGGCTCCCTTGTGTGAGAAGAGATCCTTTCATGGTTCTGCTTGTGGAGGATTGAAACTGAAGTGAGAGAATTGCTTCATAGTGCCACAACTCCAGTGATTTAAAAAAAAAAAGACAATGATTTACAAGAACATTGCTCTTTCACTGTTAATAATAGGGATTTCCATGACCTGTTTTACTCCATGTAAAAAGACAAAACCCAAAAAAACCTTCCAACACTAATCAAAGCTAAGTCAGGACAATTGAACTGAGTACTGAAACTGTCTCAGAAAATACAGTTTCTTTGCTGCACACTATAGATGTATATTCTGGTTTTATTCCCCTCCAGACTTCTTAAAATCACATTGTTATCTTAGTCTTTGAAATGTAAAAATGCTGGGACATCAAAGAAATATTGTGATGGTCAAAGAAATTTAAAAGGAGAGTGTATATAATGAATACTTAACACCGGAGGTTTGCTTCATTTTTTTGTGAAGATATCCATTGTAGCAACTTAGAGCTGGAAAATGAGGCATGAAATTGTTTGTAGAAGGTTCAGTAAATTGAATGTTAAGCATTTGTATGTTTGCGGCACAGCTAAGCTTGCAATTTTAGTCATAACATGGGTATCTTTGCATTTGTTCTGTAGCTTGTTTAACAAAAAGCAGATAAGAAAACTTACAGCAGCTGAGAAAAATATTTTTGAGGAATATAAGTATACAAGTATACAAAGACCAGCTCTTCAGGAGATGCAGATGAGGATGGCCTCCTTGGTTAAAGTGGTGTTTACCACTGAGGATCTGAGAAGCACAAAACTCACAAAACTTTCTCAATGGGATTCAAACCCACCAGATGATCTAGAGCCAAGATAGACTGCCATTGCACTGCACAAAGCTGATCAGATCTTCTGCTGCCATGTTTATACAGCTTGTAGTGTTTGACATTGCTTCTTTAAATCCTGCTTCGCTGCCTTTTCCAGTGTTCTTCATTCCCATAGTACTTGCCCTTTAGGAGTGTTCTGCTTGCCAAAGTCTGAAATCTCTCTTTGATTCTGCTGCCTTCAGTCAAGATTGCCTATTGTATAAACTTTCCCTAAGTTAATAGTTAGTAGTAAGTTGATATGATGGGTGATCACATTTTCCCATGACAGAGGATGTGATATGACCTGCCATATGATTAGGGGTATGTGTTCTTGGTGTTGCCTACAAACATTAAAAGTGGTGAGTGGCATTTTTGAAATGGGAAAGAGGCACTGTGGAGTAGCCTGCTAAAACTATTTGTACCACCTGTTTTGTTTTTTTTTTTTTTTCTGTTTTAGCCCAAGAAGCCCCTGGAACAGAGGACAGCATAATGAAATGAATGTTTTGCTAGCCCAGAATTAGTCCACGTGCTGTAGAATATGCATCACAGTTTCCCCATCCTTTTTCTCCATATCCTATTTGAAGTAACTCTGGCCCTTTCAGACTTCCACGAAGGTTAGCTATCTCAAGCCAACAGAATTGCCAAGAAATTGTTTCTTATTTCCTCCTTACTCTTGCACAACCTTCTGAAAATAAGATTTAAATAGTTTTTACCTTCACCACATGTCATGAGAAGTGTTTCATTTTTTTTAAAATCACCATAGTCTAAGGAACAGATTCGTGGTATTACCAAATTGCATGGACTTGCAGTGAAGTTGAGTCCCAGGTTTATCCATGTACTAGTTACCATGTAGTGTAGTGAAGCTAAAAGTCTCTGATTGTAGTGGTGCTTCTGGTAGTCATTAAATTTTTTTGGAGGATAGGTGTTACGGGTAAAAACAGCTCTGTGGCTTTCTGTATTATGTGATCTTCATATAGTTATGTCTTTCCTGAGACACTTCTACTAAAGAGTATTCCACCTATTTCTTCTTTATTGCTTTAGATACCTCAAAAAATCTTGAGAACAATTCATCCTCTAGGATGTAGGTGGCTTGGAATCATTAAATAAGATCGTTACAAACCCAGGTTAGTGAGCACATTTTGTGAGACTTTGGGAAACGTTTGCTTGTTTCTGCAGTTGTAGCTTGCAGCTTTGTTGGCATTAAGTGCATTCTGAACCAAACAGAGAAACCCCATTACATTTCAGATTTGCAAATTTAAAATCTGCAGCTTTATTTCCTGCTGTGTTCCCTAGCTTTATTGTGTTTGTTGTTTGGTTGTTTTTTTAATTGTTCTTTTAGATGTTCTGCATAATATTCCGTTTTCCTCAGAAGAGAGCTGAAATTCATGCACCCTTGATAGATGAATTTGAATGGGTTTTTTGTCTTTGCATTTTGAATTGTGCTAAAACTCTGTCTTGTACAGTATCTGAACAGATATTTGGATCTAGCTACTAAACTTACAAACCGTAAGTGGTGTAAGACATTCAACAGGACTTCATCTTTTCAGTCTGATACATTAACATCTAGCATCTGTATTGAGGTTGTTTTAACAGATCTATCCTTTTTGAGGGTTATTTATTTTTTGTTAAATGATGTTCTGTAAATTGTTCATACAACTTTTCATGCCTGCGAAAGTACATTTGCTTAGGTGGACAATGTTGTGTTATATTGTTGTCTTTCACCGAGGCAATTACTGCTGTATTACACATCCAGTCACAGGCATCTACAGAGACTCCTATCATTGCAGACTGCTGTTTAGAATTCTTTTTGACTTGTTATTGTCTTGCACCATTTTTCTTTTTCTTTCCTTGACATTTTTAGATTATTTTTGACATCTGAGGAAAAATACACATTCAGACATTGAGAGCGTTGCTGTCTCTAGTCAGCCACAAGACAGCTAAAAAAGCACTAGAGGAAGAGGAAAGTTAAAGGCAGGGATACATGATCTCTTTTCTTTGCTGCTTATTGAAAGATCAGAGGAACGTTGTCTAGAAAATGCTTTTGCCTTTCTTGCTTGATTTTTGCACCCATATATTTTAATATCTCTCTAAGTTTAACATTGACTGTTTTCCATGTCAGCTGAGGTCAATTTGGGTAATTTACCATTGTGTCTTACTTTCCACACTTGTCAGCATCAGTGAAACAAAATTCATTTGAGGATTACTTCTAATTTGCTGTCCCTTTTTATTCACTATGCAATAAGATACCTAATCATGGGGAATCTTATCCAAGGTATTAATTCCTGTCCACTCGCATTTACATCGAAGAGTAGTATTTTCTATAGATTTATGACTGCCCTCATCCCTGGTGTGGAGCCTAACAATGTGTCTGGATTTTCTATTTTGGTACGTGAAGAGATAAACTTTCCATGCATACAAAGGTTTAAATTAAAAAAAAAAANAAAAAAAAAAAGGGAGAAGGAATGTAGGTAAATCAAGCCCATGGTAGATTTTACCCTCAACAAAGGAAATAAGGCAAATGACTGTCTGTGACACCATAAGCTTAGACAGTGAGCAAACTAGTCTACAGTAGTCCAGCTTTCAGTCAGCAATGTGCCCTTGTGGTAAAGAAGGCTAATGGTATCCTGGGCTGCATTAGGAGGAGTGCCAGGTCAAAGGAAATTGTGCTTCCTCTCTACTCAGCACCAGTGAGGCTGCACCTGGAGTAGTGTCCAGTTCTGGGAATCCCAGTGCAGAAGGCAGATGGATCTACTTCCTAATGGCCCAGGGCCACTCAGGTGTTGAAGGGACTGGAACATCTCTTATCTGAGGAGAAGCTGAAAGCACTGGGATGGTTCAGCCTAGAGAAGAGAAGGCTTCTATACTTTATATATAGTTATATATATACTTAAAGAAGGCTTATATACTTATCAATGTATAAGTACCTGAAGGTATAAAGAAGATTGAGCCAGGCTCTTTTCAGTGATGGCCAGTGACAGGGACAAGAGGCAGCGGGCAGAAACTGAAATACAGGAGGTTCCTTCTGAACATCAGTAAACTTTTTCTACTGTGAGGGTGACTGAGCACTGATCCAGGTTTCCCAGAAATTTTGTGGAGTGTCCATCCTTGGAGACATTAAAAAAAACATCTGAATGAGGTCCTGGGTAGCCTGCTCCAGCTGGGCCTGCTTGAGAGGGGGGCTGGACAAGATCACCTCCAGAGGTCCCTTCCAACCTCAACTGTTCCATGATTTATTCCATGATTCTGTGAAGACTGAAGATAAATTACAATTTCAAGGGTAAAACGTCTTTTTGCTCTCCAGAGGAAAATACAGGCTACAACTATTCAAATTTTAGAGACTCTTGCTTACCAGTATAAGCAATACCTAGTATCCTTCTAAATACATATTTCTTAGTCAGTTATTTAATTCGAGTTCCTATTTCTGTCAGCAACATTTGGGGAGAAATCTGAGATCAATAGTTTTGGGGTGCCGAAGGAAAGAAAATAAACTGTCCTAAATACTAAACTTTATTTTAGCTTTTCTGTTTCATGACAACTAATTTTATGTACTTATTTAAACAGAGGTTGATTCCAATAGTGAAGGATAACAGAAATTTCTAAGATTTGTACGCTTTGTAAATGTAGCATGTACTTGTGCAGAGGAGACAATTTTGCATTATTATTATTATTCTGTAAACCTTCAGAGAAATCACAAAGAAGTAATACAGTAGGATTAAATTCATTATATAATTTCAGATTAAAGAAAGATCAATTAATTTCATAAATACCTCTACAGCAGGTATTATCTCTTTTAGATGGTTCATTCATTTTTAAATTTTATTATTAAAAATATTTAAATATTTTATTAACAATTTTTCTGTTTTTCGGTGTTCGGCTTTCAGTTTATTGAAAAATCCGACCTTTAAATCTTACCACAAGCTTGAAATCTGAAGATTCTAATCACAGATTACCAAATAAATGATTGGGGTATTTTGATATTCTAAGTTAGCTCCATTGCAGATTGCATTGTTTGTGCGTGTCTGCACTGAGCTGTATATACTTATCAGCTGTTACCCGTCATTCTGTGTAGAAATGGAGAAAACCTGAATCTCTGTGATGACACTGTGTAGGTGTGAATTAATGAATCATTTAAAGGAGGAGTACGCTCTTACTTAGTGACAAATAGGTCTAATATGACGGTGCTTTTATTTTCCTTTTATTTATTCTGTTCTACTCAAGGCAGTTATTTTTCTGTAATTAGAAGGCAGTCATATATCATATTGTACAGGTACCTTTTGGACCTATAGGATAGAAAACTAATATTGAAACTTTCTCATTGGTTTCTGGATACTTTCCATCTGTGTTTTAAAGGAGCTTTTGTTGTTCCTGTTAACAACAAAAACCTCCGCTAGATTCTCAGCTACTTAGTAACAGTTGCCCAATTTTCATCCTCACATCCTTTCATTTCAAAATTGCTTGTGCAGGTGGTTGCTGTACAGCTCTTTTCCTTTTACACGGCTATAATGCTTGTGATTTGTTATCAGTCTGGTTTTAGACGAGACCACTTTGCAGGGATTGCAGTAGCAGAAGTCTTTAATGGTTGATTCCTTGCTGACCACTGTTAGAATCTTCCAGGAGCATTCTTGGTGCCTGTTATAGTAGGTCTGAATTCCCTTTTGATGCAGTGGAAGTGTGTTCTTTGCAGCTCTCTTGGCATCAATGTTCAAATACTTTACTTTGTTAAGTCTGAAGCAAGTCACAGTCCAAATGAAATGGCAGGGCATTGCCTTCAAATTTGAAAAGTCATTTTTTCCTCAATAGGTCTGTGTCTTTTATGTTCATAGAATCATAGAATGGTTTGGGTTTGAAAGGACCTTAAAAAACATCAAGTTCCAACCGCCCTGCCATGGGCAGGGACACCTCCCACTAGCCCAGGTTGCTCAAAGCCTCATCCAGCCTGGCCTTGAACACCTCCAGGGATGGGGCATCTACAACTTCTCAGTGTCTCACCACCCTCACAGTGAAAAACTTCTTCCTAGCGTCTAGTCTAAATTGACCCTCTTTCATCTTATACCCATTACCCCATGTCCTCTCACTACACTCCCTGATAGAGTGTCTCCCCATCTCTCCTGTAGCCCCCTTCAGGTACTGGAAGGCTGCTATTAAGTCTCATTGGAGCCTTCTCTTCTCCAGGCTGAACAACCCCAACTCTTTCAGCCTGTCCTCATAGGGGAGGTGCTCCAGCCCTCTGATGAATTTTGTGGCTCTCCTCTGGACTCTCTCCAACAGGTCCATGTCTTTTTTATCTTGGGGGCCCCACATCTGAACACAGTACTCGAGGTGGGGTCTTACAAGAGCAGAGTAGAGGGGGAGAATCACCTCCTTTGACCTGCTGCTAATGCTTCTTTTGATGCAGCCCAGGACATGGTTGGCTTTCTGGGCTGCAAACGCACACTGCCTGCTCATGTTGAGCTTCTCATTCTTCCCCTTTCGCCTAGCCTCCCCATGTCCTCCTTCCCCTTCTAGTGTCTTTCAGATGTATGGCTAAAAAATGATAATCAAAAGATCTCACATTCCAAAGCACTATATCTAACTGATTTTTTTCATGGCTATCCTCTTACTGTCGGGAAAAGAAGAGGAAAAATGGGATGTTTCTGGTTGGGAAATTGTACTTTCAAGATAATTGAGCAAAATTATGTCAGTATCTTCTATTAATGTTTTGACATGTACATATCTACCAAAGTCATTGTGCCTATTAGCAATGAAATACAAAGCTACTCAGATTTTCTAGCAGTACACTCTAATCTTGACCCAGAGAACCAGCTAAATTGGCATGGTGGTTTCTGATCTCATTATGTTCTCTCATGAATGAACAACTAGAAAGGGAAGGAAGAAATAAAGGGAAGACAACTCTACACTGCAGCAATATGACTAAAATTCATTCTGTTTTCGCAAATCCATAGTAGACATTGAGCCAGGAATTTTGAATCGGTAGCACCTGCTCATGGCAAAGCTGAATTTCTGTCTGATTTTTTTAGTTTTCCCTTTGTTTTTAATGGGATTTCAGTTATGCACTGGTTTGTATTTACATTTACACTCTTAAGTGGAAATGTGCAAACTGGTCGGCTTCTCAAAATAGTCTTGAACTGTCATAACTGAGCTCCCAAAGAGCAAAGCACACACAATCGTTAACTGTTTTGGAGATCATTGACTTTACAGTTTGGTGGTTTAGCTGGCAGGAGGGGGTGTTGTTAGTGATTCTGCAGGGAGTGGAGTTTTAGCATGACAGTAGACAAGGAAGAACAGCATTTTCCTCAAACTTGTTCCATTTCTATTTGACAAACTTCTTACCCTAACTTTTTTGTATGAAAGTTGAAAACACAAAGTACTGACTTTTTTATATTAAGCAGTTGAACAAGGTTACTCTCTTATGGGATCCAGTATATCATAGAATAATAGAATCATAGAATGGACTGGGTTGAAAAGGACCATAGTGATCATCTAGTTTCAACCCCCCTGCCACATGCAGGGCCGCCAACCACTAGCCCAGGCTGCTCAGAGCCACATCCAGCCTGGCCTTGAATGCCTCCAGGGATGGGGCATCCACGACCTCCCTGGGCAACCTGTTCCAGTGTCTCACCACCCTTTGGGTGAAAAACTTTCTCCTAATCTCTAACCTAAACCTCCCCTGTCTTAATTTAAAACCATTCCCCCTTGTCCTATCACTATCCACCCTCGTAAACAGTCGCTCC
>VZTO01021151.1:2458-22542 GCA_013400615.1 Syrrhaptes paradoxus
CCTGGATGCGTTCCTGTGTGACCTGATCTAGGTGTTCCTGCTCCAGCAGGGGATTGGACTAGATGATCTTTCAAGGTCCCTTCTAATCCCTAACATTCTGTGATTCTGTGATTCTGTGATTCTGTGATGGGAAATGAGAGTATGTCTATATTTAATTAGGACATGTTCCACTGCATTGAGTCTTAAATTTCTGACTCACAGGAATTTTGTTAATGCTGTTTATGCTGGTCATGCTACAGAGCAAACAGGGACAAGTCTCTGTGGTCAACAGGAAAACTTCCTGGGGGTGTGAGGATGAGGGGAAGAAATGAGCCTTGCTTCACCATGGACAATGTGAAGAAACACAGAGCAGCCAGGGAGACCAATGCCGCTGTGCAGACGGGGCAGACTGTAGAATTGGGTGTAAATTGGGCAACTTGAGTGAAGCGTAGCGGGCAACTTTGTACAAGAGTGAACCATGTAAACATGTTTTATAAATCACTTTTCTGTCCATACCTACACCTGCTGAGAATGGACTTTCTGGGCACTTGGATGAACTGCAAGTGTCATCAAAATAAAAAATAAATAAATAAAAATTAAAAAAAATGAAATTAATATAAAATAAAATAGCAAAATAATGAAAATAAGAAAATATAATAATAAATAAATAAAAGTCTGAAGTTCAGATTGGTTTTGGACACTTTGCAATACTGTACTTTTATATTTTCTATGCAGGGAACCTGTCTCTTTGAGAGTTTCTTATTTTATTTCATTCTTACTGAATCAACTGAGATGAGCATTGTCCATTGCTGATACTTCTTGTCTACTCACTAAAGCCCTGATGTGAGGCCTGGCCCTGCAGAACGATTGCAACACTTGCTCAGTTGCGAGAGAGTCAGGGCTGTTAACAGATGTTTCATTGCTTGCAGTACATGCTGCTACATGCTGTGAGAAAGCTTATAAAAGAAGGATGTTTGTTTGATTTTGACTCACCACCATAAATGTTAAATACTCTGTGTCACTTCAACTGGTTGCCCAACTGGCCTTGTTAGGGATTTACTGTAAATGCATCAGCATTTTCAGAGCAGATCGGCAGGATGATGTCCGCTGCCAGCATTTGTTGCGTTTTAAATCTCTAGGTGGTGCTCACATGGCTTAAGATCATGAGATGAATTTTGTTATTGCTCTAAAGACTTAAAAAAATATATATATTCTAGCAGTAGGAAATTCAGTGTTTTAGTAGCACAGGTCTCTCTCAACTCCTTTTTGCTGTTCCTTGAGCAGCAAAGAGAGAGGCAGGCGCAGGGCAGCTGTGTGCACTGACTCAGATGTGCCCCACACCTGGACAGGAGCCCTTTGCTGTTGGCTTGGCTTCACCCAAACAGACTGAATATGTCCTGTGGTTCCCTGATCTCAGGCATTATTTAAAAATTGATAGTGAGTATAAACATCTCTTTGTTTCTATGCGATGAATGAATCCACAGATAAATAGCTTTCAAACCAAGCTAAGATGACTTAACTCATTCAGCCCTTCGCTTTGTTCCTCTATAGTGAAGAACACCAGACACTTGCTGCCTTTGCTTTTTTTCCCTATAAAAAGAGCCATCATTTCTCCACAAGAGGCCGACCTCCATGTTTTGAGGGGTAGAAGGAGCTGTGGTTGATATGGATGTAACATTTCATGGTTTGCTGTGTGAAGGAGACCCCTTTTGCAGACAAGCTTCACCCAAAGCTAGTTAAATATGCATATGGATCAAGTGAATGGATGGAGGTGTTTCAGTTTATCAACACTCATATGCCATGGCAAGTAAATTCACATTTTTAAAGGATGTCTGAATATATTTCATATTCAATTGCAGAAGTGACGAAAAATGCAACATTCAACAGACATCTTTTAGGTGATGATTTAGAGGAAGCCACTAAGGAAGATTCTGATTTCAGTTTTCTTGGTACATATTCAAAGTCAGTCAATTTGTGTCAGGGACCTGAACAGAAATATTCAGATTTTTTTTTTCTTTAGAACCTGGTTGAGAGTCACAATATATCCTTATTCTATCTCTGCTGTGCAAATACTCAGTACTCCGATATCCTACATCCAAAGTCATCATCCTGCCGAGTGCTGCACAGTGAGAGCTTTGATCTGCAAAGGATTAAATTGTATTGAGAGCTCTATAGCAATAAAGTGCCATTGTGCTCAACATGAAATTATGTTAAATTGACTGATCATGCAGAAGTTTGACTAGAAAATTACTTACAGTCTGGCATGTCCTGCCTTCAGATATGTTTCACGGTAGCTTAGCCTACATTCAAAGCCCGCCTGGATGCATTCCTGTGTGATCTGATTGTTCCTGCTCCGGCAGGGGGATTGGACTAGATGATCTTTCGAGGTCCCTTCCAATCCCTAACATTCTGTGATTCTGTGATACTGTGGAACTCGAGATAGTCTTCTGCTTCACCAGCACCGGTATAAACCACTGGGGAACTAGAATGTGCACCCAGTTTGCTGGCATCAAAATTTGCTCCTGTGTAACATCTACTGGCACGAATGTAGTGAAAATAGCACATGCAGGTTTGGACTAACCTGCTCAGTCCAATACGTTATTCTGTTAATTTTCACAGTTAAGAAAAAAAAAAAAAAAAAAAAAAATAATTCAATTTTTAATTTAGTGGTTCAAAATCATCCCCTATGAAGTAAATACATTAAAGTAATCACAGTGTAATGCTCTTTTATGCAACAAACATATGGAAATAATTGCAACGTAATGCTCAAGCATTATTGAATACCTCAGACTAATGATGTGCTGAAACAGAGAAGATAGTTGTGTAAACTGGCCTAAATGGTAGCCCAAAGAACTTAAGAATGGTTTTGTTTGTTTGGCTGGGTTTTAACCAAGTCAAAGTCGTGTTCCTTGTAGAGAAAGAAGCTTCAAAAATGCACAAGATTTGGAGAAAATTATGTATACATTTTTTTTATCTTGTTGCATTTGAACATATTTTGCAAACACAGAGACGAATGCGGCATCTCTGTGGTCCTGCCATTCTGCTCAGTGTCCCCAGGAAGGTGAATGCCTTGCTCTTCCTGGAGGTGATGGCTTTACTCACAGGATGATCTTACCAGTGGCTTGTACTCAGACTTCCAGAAGGACTTTCCTGGAGGTCCAGAAAAGAGAAATATATTCTGGGAACTGTGAGCACAAAGCTTGAGAGAATGAATTTACTTTTCTGACTAAAGTGTGCAACTTGGAGATTGCTCCAGGAACATCTCGTAACAACGGACGGTGTCAAAAGTGCAGGGAAGGGTTTTTATTGAAGCTGTCAGGATTTTCCCTAACTTGTCATGTAGACTTTGAAGACACCTGTGTTGTAGTAACACTGATCTGAGCACACAGTGATTTTATCCAGAGATGCTCTAACTTCCCAAAGCTGCCATCTTCAGCATAGCTCTACTCTTTCTGAAGAGCAAGCAGCAGCATCTGGCCTATCTTTTGATGGTTCAAAGTGTGTGTGAAGCACTATGTACACACAGACAGAAAATAATTATAGGATATAAGAATTTAATATGACTTAATATAAATAAATTCAGTTTCAATCTGGAAGCTGAAATGCTGCAGTCCAGGTAATGAAACAGGTCTCCCTGTAAACTTCTTGGCTCCTTCTTTACAATTCTTGAACCAAAATTAAGCATGTGATTTCCCAGTTTCTTAACTGGAAAGACTCATGCATCCAAGGATAGGGGTGCAAGAAGTAGGGATGCCTGAAATCTCCCTTGGTTCTCAGCCTCCTGTGGTGCAGAAGCATGAGATGCACCACCTGCAACCCCTCCCTGCAGGATCCACTGCAATGCTGCTGCCTCGGATCTGTCTGTTCCCCATAGTGGGGAAGCAGAGAAGCAAACACAAAGATTTTTCCCATTTGGCAAGGACCAGACTGATTTCTGTTCCACGTGCATGCACTGCTGCTGAAGGAGTGATCTTTCTGCCTGACTTCCTGCTTGTTCAGCACCTTGGTTGCTACTGTGGACCCATGTTCCTTCCCAAAGAGACTCTTCTAGTAGCTTTTGCCTCAATAGCAAAATGGTCTTGTGCTCCCTCTTCCTCAGCCAGGTCTTTGTGAAAGCATAATGCCACATATGAGTCCTCTGGGTCACTGTCTTGTAAGAAAGAACTGATTTCCTTCTTGGTCCTCTGTTGTTCTGCTACTACCACATTTTGTACCTTCTGCTGGTTAAGGTCCTAACAAGTCATGTCCTACTCCAGCAAAAAACACTTGAGCATATGCCTACTTTGGCTATTATGATGGCAAAATACATAGTGCATTGGTTAATATGTCACTACCCATGTGAATCCTGTNGCTGCACAGTGAGAGCTTTGATCTGCAAAGGATTAAATTGTATTGAGAGCTCTATAGCAATAAAGTGCCATTGTGCTCAACATGAAATTATGTTAAATTGACTGATCATGCAGAAGTTTGACTAGAAAATTACTTACAGTCTGGCATGTCCTGCCTTCAGATACGTTTCACGGTAGCTTAGCCTACATTCAAAGCCCGCCTGGATGCATTCCTGTGTGATCTGATTGTTCCTGCTCCGGCAGGGGGATTGGACTAGATGATCTTTCGAGGTCCCTTCCAATCCCTAACATTCTGTGATTCTGTGATACTGTGGAACTCGAGATAGTCTTCTGCTTCACCAGCACCGGTATAAACCACTGGGGAACTAGAATGTGCACCCAGTTTGCTGGCATCAAAATTTGCTCCTGTGTAACATCTACTGGCACGAATGTAGTGAAAATAGCACATGCAGGTTTGGACTAACCTGCTCAGTCCAATACGTTATTCTGTTAATTTTCACAGTTAAAAAAAAAAAAAAAAAAAAAAAAAATAATTCAATTTTTANTGGTAGCCCAAAGAACTTAAGAATGGTTTTGTTTGTTTGGCTGGGTTTTAACCAAGTCAAAGTCGTGTTCCTTGTAGAGAAAGAAGCTTCAAAAATGCACAAGATTTGGAGAAAATTATGTATACATTTTTTTTATCTTGTTGCATTTGAACATATTTTGCAAACACAGAGACGAATGCGGCATCTCTGTGGTCCTGCCATTCTGCTCAGTGTCCCCAGGAAGGTGAATGCCTTGCTCTTCCTGGAGGTGATGGCTTTACTCACAGGATGATCTTACCAGTGGCTTGTACTCAGACTTCCAGAAGGACTTTCCTGGAGGTCCAGAAAAGAGAAATATATTCTGGGAACTGTGAGCACAAAGCTTGAGAGAATGAATTTACTTTTCTGACTAAAGTGTGCAACTTGGAGATTGCTCCAGGAACATCTCGTAACAACGGACGGTGTCAAAAGTGCAGGGAAGGGTTTTTATTGAAGCTGTCAGGATTTTCCCTAACTTGTCATGTAGACTTTGAAGACACCTGTGTTGTAGTAACACTGATCTGAGCACACAGTGATTTTATCCAGAGATGCTCTAACTTCCCAAAGCTGCCATCTTCAGCATAGCTCTACTCTTTCTGAAGAGCAAGCAGCAGCATCTGGCCTATCTTTTGATGGTTCAAAGTGTGTGTGAAGCACTATGTACACACAGACAGAAAATAATTATAGGATATAAGAATTTAATATGACTTAATATAAATAAATTCAGTTTCAATCTGGAAGCTGAAATGCTGCAGTCCAGGTAATGAAACAGGTCTCCCTGTAAACTTCTTGGCTCCTTCTTTACAATTCTTGAACCAAAATTAAGCATGTGATTTCCCAGTTTCTTAACTGGAAAGACTCATGCATCCAAGGATAGGGGTGCAAGAAGTAGGGATGCCTGAAATCTCCCTTGGTTCTCAGCCTCCTGTGGTGCAGAAGCATGAGATGCACCACCTGCAACCCCTCCCTGCAGGATCCACTGCAATGCTGCTGCCTCGGATCTGTCTGTTCCCCATAGTGGGGAAGCAGAGAAGCAAACACAAAGATTTTTCCCATTTGGCAAGGACCAGACTGATTTCTGTTCCACGTGCATGCACTGCTGCTGAAGGAGTGATCTTTCTGCCTGACTTCCTGCTTGTTCAGCACCTTGGTTGCTACTGTGGACCCATGTTCCTTCCCAAAGAGACTCTTCTAGTAGCTTTTGCCTCAATAGCAAAATGGTCTTGTGCTCCCTCTTCCTCAGCCAGGTCTTTGTGAAAGCATAATGCCACATATGAGTCCTCTGGGTCACTGTCTTGTAAGAAAGAACTGATTTCCTTCTTGGTCCTCTGTTGTTCTGCTACTACCACATTTTGTACCTTCTGCTGGTTAAGGTCCTAACAAGTCATGTCCTACTCCAGCAAAAAACACTTGAGCATATGCCTACTTTGGCTATTATGATGGCAAAATACATAGTGCATTGGTTAATATGTCACTACCCATGTGAATCCTGTATCCAGCTATGGTCTTGCTATGCATTTAATAAAGCAAATCTACCCATTTTAACCCGGACTTTCTCCAAGGTCTGGGACATGAATGCTTCCTGGTGGTATCTCTTGATTTTTCTGTCCCAGCAAATACTGAAATGTTGATTGTGCTGAGGCATAGCCATGTGCAGGTGGTAGAAACTCTCCTCTCTGGTCATTAGACTAGTCTCAAAGTTTAAGAGATAAATTTGAATTTGGTGGAGCAATGGAGGGCATGAATTCCTGCCCTTGTTTGTGAGCAGTGCTCTGATGAGCACTGTCTAAGTGAGGTGTCTACACAGTCTGCCATCCCTTAATGTGTTCCTTGGGAGGGTGAGACCAGGTCTTTCTGGCACGAAAAAAATACAGCTGATGAGAACGAGCAAAGAGGAGGAACTTCTGAGAGCTTCCTTGCCTTCATTTTTCCTTGTTTTCCATCACCCAGTTGCTTCCCACTGTTTCTATACACATGATGCTCTGCTTTCTGATGAGGGTGGCATGCTGGTTCAGAGCACCTAAGGCAAGCACTGTGATTCTCCTCCAAAGACCTACAATGTTAGATTCTTCCACCTTGAGAGCCAAGAATCAAAAATCATTTAATAAGAATCATATTACCTTGGAGCACTAAGGGTCTTTTCAGGTCTGAGAGTGTATCAACTCCTTATATTCACTGCTGGCAGAAGACCTCTGTTGCATATTAGAAGACCTCTAATCCTCGTCCACAGTGGACTAAGGCTGACCTGTGCAGTGGTGTGGACTATTGCTGTTTGACCAGCTGGGAACCAGTCTACCCACCTCCCAAGTCATGCTTTGCTGCATTGTGCAGCGCATGGACCGGCACAGCAAATTCCAGGCAGTTGCTAGCAAGCCTGCTGACTTGCAAATGGAATGGCTTATTACAGAAATTGGGAGATTAATATTAAAGATAATCCTCTGAGCATGGAAAAGAATCCCACGTAGCCTCAGGAGATGGACAGCTGAATCCTCAGAGCCAGTTATGCCATCTGACCACAGGAACACAGACCTTGTTTTTGAAAGTAGCATGCTCTAGAGGAGAAAGTAAATGGAAAAACAATATCATCTTGCTTTCCTAACCCAGAAAAGGAGCCTTGAATGTTCATGAAAACAATCTTTTGTTGCAAAGGAAACAGAAGTTGAGATTTTTCTGCTCCTCATAAAAACTGATTAAAAAATGTCATAGCTTTCTGGAACTGTGTGAATTAGAAAAGAAACAGTGTGCATTGCTACTCATGTCTTCCCTGATTATATCCAAGTACTCTCAGAAATACTGTTAGAATTACTCTTTTCTTTTCTTTTTTTTTTTCAGAAGTATTAGCGGAAGAGGGGCAATGTTTTACACATCATATGAAGTAATTTAACATCCAGATCACAAAACACAAAGTTAGTGTCTGTAGACCACAAGTGTTCAGAATTCATTAGTTCTGACTAATTGAGCTGCTTGTTATTTATTTCAATCTGATATCTCCTCTAGAAGGAAAATTGTTGCGTTAAAACTAATTAAAACCCTTTTTTTTTTGTCTTGTGTGAGTTTTATATTAGTGGTGGCAATACATGTTTTGCTCAAAATTAGGTCCATTATTTCTCATTGTCCTGGGGGAGAGGGAAATAAAGACATGATTAATTCCTTGTACCGGGAAGAGAGCTTCTGTATTGTAAATAGCTCAGTATTTTATGAATTAGTCTTAAATAAATAAATAAGACTTTAAACAAATAATATTTCTTGAATTTGGGAGGGGAGGTTTGAAAATGAGATGTTTGCATTTCTAAGTTTCTATAGAAAGAGTACAGATCACAGGAAAGGATAGGGGATGTTTAATCCCATTAAGTGTGAAGAAGAAGAGGAAGAGTGTCTTCCTGATAAAACTCATTCTAGGCCAAAACTGAAAGAAGGGAAAACAGCTCAGTGACAGTGGGTGTCATTGCCTTAGCTTGATTTTGCCTAGGGTTACTGTTTTTACTTGTGTCGTCAAGGGTACAGTCAGTGATGACTGCTCTAGTGCTTCTCAAGGTCAGATCCTGATCCAATGGCTCTCTGACAATGTTCCAGATTTCACTAGCTAGAATTTATATTTTGTATTTACAGGCAAGAAAAATCTGTTCTTAAATGACTTGTGTTGTGAACATAAATGTTGGTTTTGGTTTGCAGATGGAGAAACCAAATCCTCAGATGTCCCATGAAAACCTGAAATGCAGCATTAGTCAACTCAGTGTGAAACTGGGGTGCGTGCAACGCCAGTAAAGACGCCAGAATGCAGTGACTGCCATATCATCTTTAGAGACTTTACCTAATTGTGGCTGACCAGTTATAAGTTGTCCACCTATGCAGTGTCCCAGCATCAATGCACTTAATGCTCACCCACCCTTGGTTTTCCACTACAAAAACCAGAGTGTATTTGAAACCATTTTTTGTTTCTAGCTAGAAATTTATTATCGTGAAGTTCATAATCCATTTCCCACATGCACTAGACGTGCACACAGCAGGAGTCCTGCTCCTGGAGGTATTTGCATACAGCAGAGACAAAATGAGATTTTGATTCTGTCACCCCCTTTGCCCAGAGTCTCACTTTCCCCTTCCCCTGCAGCCTCAGCGACAGCCCAGGGTGATGCCCAGATGACAACTTGAGTCTTCTACCTCTTCTAGTCCTGGGAGGTGTTAATCTAAGATCTAGGACCATGCTGTAGGGATGATCTTCTTCCAGAGGACAATTGCTGGCATCTCAATTGCAGGTCTAGGTGGGACAGAAATAAAACATTGCAGTGCCCATTGTTCAGGTGTCTTGAGGGTGGAGATCTTAAAGAACAAGTTGCACCTGTTCAAATCTCCCTTTATAACTTCAGTTTGTGCAGTTGCATAGATCATGCAAGCTCCACCCATTTTTTGGAAGAAAAGCAGTTCATTGTCTGGACCCCCAGGGCATTCATAGGACTAGTGTGTTAGGAAAGAGTTTTGGAAACTAGTCTGGCACAAGGTGAGAGGGAGGAAGAGGACATGGGAAGCTCCAGCTCTGGGCTCTTGAGGCCCAACAGACAAGGAAGAAAGACGAGGCTAACTTGCTGCTGTTCTGGGATCTTTCCAGGTCTCAGCTTTAGCCTGTACCAGGGCTACAGTGAGCCCTCACTGAATTGCCCAACGTGGATCTGATCCAAAATCTGATCTGTCTTCTTCGTAAGCAGGACTTGGAGAGTAGGTGGGTGAGAAGCTATCGTATCTTTGCTCAGGCAGAGCAAAAGGTTTGAAGTCTTGTGATACAAGGCTCATCCCTGGATGCTTGGCTGATTTACCTCTAAGGCCATAAAAATAGCTCTGTTTGATAGTTTCAGTCTTGGTTTTGTTTCTGGATTGATCTTGAACTGTTTTCCAAGGTTGCTACTGGAGAGAGCCACACTTCTAGTTGTGTTTCAGGCTGTCAAGTTTGGGGAAGAAAGTCTGTCTGTGACCACAAGGTTTCCTGCTTCACTTTTCTCTCTTCCTTTGGTTTTCTATGGGACAGCCTGCTAGGGTTGTCCCCTGTGACAGCACTTTCTCTTCAGTGGTCACCTGTTTTATGTAGAGCTGAAGGGAGCTTTGGCTGTCAAGAAGTACATAGGGTCTGTGATGCACACTGAAATTGGTGGGTGCACAATGCAAGTCGAAGATGGGCAGCATGAGTCACTATTTTCCTTAAGTTCCAAAAAAATTAAGCTTTTTTGCCTTATTCCAGCAAGACTTCAGAGTATAAGTCTTGTCAGTTTGTATAAAAAATTATGAGAATTACCAGTAATGCAAAACAGTGATTTTATATTATTCATAATATCAAAGCAACTGTGGCGTTGCTTATAAGCAATACAAATGTGAAGGTTTTCCTATGCCTCAAGAAGCTGGAAAGATACACCAAAGATACACGTTATTAATGTCTGATTAAATGTCTCTAGCTCTAGTGCCCTGTCTTCACATATGACCAGTATACCCCGGAATGCCTGACCTTTATTAAAAACAAACATGCCTCTCGATGTTAAAGGGAAAGGAAATGTTGTAGATAACATGCTGAATTCCTTTGTGTGTGTGTGTGTGTCTGTGTGTGGTTGTGTCATTTTTTTTTCTTTCATACATAACTACATCGTTGAAGTAAGCATTGAACACCGCTGCATTTTGGGTCTTCAACATCATTTAAAGATCAAGGCTATATTTTTGCTTGGGGGTAATATAATAAGATTTGTTTGGACTTTGTGATTGAATGGGAAGGGAGAGGTTGTCTATGCACATGCATTTGACTGAAAGCAAGTGTTTTGTTCCATGGAAAGCAGCCTGAATATTCAATCACCAATTTGCAAAACAAACAACCCAAAAGAACTTGGCTTGCACCTTCCATATGTATCTGTGATAGGTTTGCCCTTGTCTGGGGCCAAACCACANAAAGGCCTGTTCCCAGCTAATGATCCCAGAGCAGGGAGAGTCCTGAAACGGCACTCACGGAATAGAGATAACAGTCCAAGCAACCCAGACCGAGAACTGACCAGGGTTGGGGGGGAAGGCCTTGGGAGAGGAACCACCTGGAGCGAGATGACCCAGAGCAAAAGAGATCCAGAACCAAAAGGGACCAATCTTCGGAGGGTCTTCAGCTATATATTGGGCATGACGTGTGTGTTATGGAATAGATTATTGGCCACTTTGGGTCTCAATCCCAAACTTAAGATCAAATCCTGAGCTAGTAACTGGGGCTGTGCTCCCTCCCAGCTTCTCCTGTTTGCAGACAGACAGAGAAGCTGAAAGACCTTGGCAGCCGCATAAACATCACTATTTGTCATCTTTCTTCTGAGCACAAATCCAAAACACAGCCTCTTACTAGCTATTATGAAGAAAGTTAACTCTGTCTCAGCTTAACCCAGGACAGTATCTAACAGGATTTAGTCAGGCACTCCATGTGACGCTTGGTGGCAGTTTTCATTTGGCTAGGAAGGTGCATAGTGCCACAATGGTGTGATGATGATGCTGGGGACCAAGACACCTTGACTGTCTAACCTGTCACACGACAGTGTGACTCCTCTAGGATTTCAGCAGGGTACTGCTCTGCTCTCCTACTCTTCTCAAATAATCCTCTTTAAGGATTTCATTGACAGCAGGTGCCTGCTGAATATGAAGATGACCAACTTGCTATGACCGAGGAAAGTCACCAAAAACAACCCCAGTTGTTGAGGTGGGACGCAGTGGTCTTTCCAGGAATACAGAAATCATCACCTCTTTTTTGAAGACTCAGTAACATTTAAGATAAATTTGTGTGAAGCATACCATGAACCTTAGCATGTCGTGCATGCTAAGAGAGGTATTAGTATGGGTTTAAATCCATGTTAGTTTGAAGTGGGTGAATCAAAGTGATTTGAACCTATTTTCTTTTTTATTTTTTCCCACCTAAAGTATGTCATGATGAATTCTCAAATTGAAAGAAACTATCCAACATCTGCTAAGTCCACGTTGAAATAAAAGTGATGAAACTTCCTACCTGCCTCAATTAGGCTTTCCAAGACACCCATCACTCCAGTAATTAAGTGATTCCTTATTTCTCAAACTGTACCAGCCACTGCCAAATAAAATACAGCCATTTAATCATGTTAAATTAGAGCTATAATAATATTACTCATTGCCTAATAGCCTTTTCTAAGTCACTAGGAAAGTAAAGTCTTGCCAAGAAGACTGCTACCCTTCCACAGTATAAATCAATAAATCATAATTGTACCGTGTACCTTGACCTTTTTCCTACCACACTGTGGAAAACAAACAGCAGGAAGCCAGAGACTCGTTAAGCAATTTAAAATGATTTGTAAGCTATAATTCAAGAGACTGGTTAGGCCTATTAATTAGCAAATCATTCATAATCTTAAAAATATTCAAATGCACTTGTTTTTCAGTAAAATATATTAAGTGAAACAATATGGTAGTGTCCTGAAGCACACCAGGACTGTAAAAGACTGTGTCCTTTTTAACTGTTTCTGTCAATGTTTGAACAAAAATCGGTGAACACATGCTAGAATTTAGTTAATTAATTGCAACCAAAGCTAGATGTGTCATAGATTATGGCTAGCCAGAAGTCCTTTATTTTTAACCACTGATTACTGATACTTTCATCAATATTTCCAACCTCATATTTCTGAAGCCACTGCAGACACAGGTTGCCGCATTTTTTCCCTCGTCTTTGCTCTCAGTTAGCTGCTTTCTGGCAGTGCTTTGTCCCTGCATTACCTTCATTTGATTAAGAATCAGTGGTGGGAAATCACCAGCTGTGGACTCCTAAGGCTGTGTGCATGCTGTGGGTATTTACAACAGGGCAGGGCACATTCTCTGGAATAACAGTCCTGGTCAGTTTAGAAAGGATTTAGAAAGGACCCGGATTTAGAAGGAGTTTTTATGTGATCCTCCAAACACCGGCTGAACCCTTTGGGTTTCCTCCACCTCTCCTGGAATGGCTCAAGTGCCATTTCTTTGTACGTGCCCTGAAGAGCTCTGTGGGGTAGCTCAGGACCTTAACAAATACAAAATATAAATAAAATAAATAAAAAATAAAGACAAAAAAATAAAGACAACTTCCAAATCACAGAATCATAAAATCATAGAGCCATACAATCATAGAGTTATTTAGGTTGGAAGAGACTCTTAAGACCATCCAGTCCAACCACTAACCTAACACTGCCATGTCCACCAGTAAACCATATCCCTACGTGCCACACCCAAATGTCTTTTATATACCTCCAGGGATAGTGATTCCACCACTTCCTTGGGCAGCTTGTTCCAATGCTTGACAACCCTTTCAGTGAAGAAATTTTTCCTAATATCCAGCCTAAACCTCCTCTGGTGCCATTTCCTTTTGCCCTATCCCTTGTTACTTAGGACAGGAAACAGATCCCCACCTCCCTACTATTTCCTTTCAGGAAGTTGTAGAGAGCAGTAAGGTCTCTCTTCAGCCTCCTCTAGACTAAATAATCCCAGTTCCCTCAGCTGCTCCTCACAGGACTTTTTCTCTAGATCCTTCACCAGCTTCATTGCTCTTCTTTGGACATGCTCCAGCACCTCAATCTCTTCCTTGTGGAGGGCCCAAAACTGAACACAGGATTCGAGATGTGGCCTCACCACTGGTGAGCACAAAGGGATGGCCACCTAATGATGCTAAATACCTTACTTAGCACGAGAGCTAAACCTCAGATGGTAAGGAATCAGATCATCCAGGGCTGGAAACCAGATGAAATATCTCTCACCCTTGAGAAGTTATCCTTGAGGAAGACCATGTTACTAAGCAAGGCCATAGGAGAAATGAACAGGACAGTCTAAGCCTTGAGCATATGTGAATGAGTATCAGCATTGATCAACTGCAGATGCAAGGACCAAGATGTGGCCGTGTATGTTTGTGTAAACACCATGGCTGGTGCTCTACTGGAATGCCAGCCCCAGGAAACTGCAAGTCAAGAGTGAAGCATTTTAAAGGAGGAAGTCGGTAAAAGAAAAAATATAAATATTTCCAGGAATCCGTACATTGTTTAGACATTTATTTCAAGAAAAAAAAAAAAAAAAAANAAAAAAAAAAAAAAACAAACAAAGCAAGTGCAAACCACAGGGAAGATTGACAACATCGTTTCTGGAAAAAAAATTCAGAACGTTGATTATTCAGTGCTTCCTTACTGTTCTAATTATCAATGGGATGTGCACTATTTATGTACAAAAAATAAAGATTAAATCCTCACTAAAGAAAGGAAAAACTCTGATCTTCTAGGAAGGAATAGTCTGAGGGGAAAGTGATTTGCTATATGGTTACTGCTCAAAAAAGATTTTATTAATTTAGTGAATATTTATAATCTTTGGTTTTTCCTAATGGCTCACTGCGTCAAGACAAGCTTATATCTTACATTATTATTTATTGAGTCACTGTTCGTTTTCTTGTTAGTAGCACCGGGATATGTTCTACATCTCTGGTGATAATTTCCTTCTCTAATGTATTCAGTCTCTTTTAGAAAAACACTTGCATTAAGGAGAAGCTTTCAATTTCACATTAGCAGCCCAAACAGTTCAGTCAACTCTTGCTAATCTTATCAAAATTCCCTGACGACTAGAAACAACACCTATCTATAAATCCTTAGTTAGACCTTACCTGACTTTGGTGCCAGAGATGGTGGCTGTCCTCACTGTCTCCATCTGGTTTTCACTCTGGGACTAGAAAAGCCATCAGCTGATGCAATGAAAATAGAGGGTCTATCGCAATTGCAGGTTCATTTTTGCATTTTAAACTGCAGAAGGCTGCTATCAGGAGCCTGAACAAACCCACACTGTGCAATAAAGCTCTCAAAGCACACATACACAGGAGAGAGCAAAAGTACAGTTTACCTAGGGAGTTTCAGAAACGGGGTTTGTGTAAAGTACCCTTTAGACAAACACCTCCAAAGTGTGGGTATTCAACAGGAGACTTTCCCAGTCCTCTAAGGGAACAATGGGCATCAGTTTTCATTAGTCTTCATCTCGAGCTGGCACAAGCCCAGCTGTCTTCCTGCACCTTCACCTCAGGTACCTGTCTGAGCAAAGAGGCAAGTCCACCTTAGCAAAACTCCTGTTTGAGTTGTGTCCTTGCATATGAATGTCTGTGGAAATACCTCAGTTAAAGTCAGTGAAAGTTGCTAGGGTGAAATGACCCATTAGTGTGGCTGCACGATGCTTGCTTCGTAACTTCACATTGGCTCTGCTCCAGACCCCTCAGAGAAGCGAGGAGCGAAGCTTTGGGGGTTTGGGATGTTAAGGCAGCTTAATAAAAATCAAAATATGCATTTCTATGTATGCATATAGGAAAAAAAAAACTTTTACACTAATCCGTGCTTGTTAATGTTAGCAGATGATTTAAAATGTTTGATTAAAATCTAAATTTTCAGAGTGGGAAGATTTTTGTGGGAAAACTTGTGGCTCCAGTTGTAACATTGCGCACATACACACATCTATTCAGTTTTAGAATAATTGAATTAAAATTTCTAATAGTGAATGAATTTATATTATTCATATTTATATTTGTATTTGTATTTATTTCTATTTTTATTTTTATTTATTTATTTATATATAATCTAATGTGTGTATGCGTATAAATATAATGACATTGCTTCCCATCTTTGGCAAACCTATTGGCTACATACAGCTCACTCATTCATCATATATTGTATGTTTTGTGTGTGTGTTTTTAAATGAAAATATTGCATTTGCTTTAAAAAAATAACTCAGGTGGTAGGAATAATATTTGTAGTCTAGCTGAAAGTGTGCAAAGTTTTTCAAGCAGTTCTTGCAGGAAGTTAGCTCTCTGCTCAATAGGAAACAGTCACTCAGCCAAGCATAAGCCATTAATAAATAAATTAAATAAGCTGCTTATGAGTCAGTGTATCTCTTTTTTTTTTTTTAGCACGTCTGATGTACAGCTCATAGTTGTCTAGAACAGTGAATTTTCAAGGTTAACTGCAGATGCATGTTTAATATGTGTGTATGCAGTAGAAAATCCTGAGGCAGTAGGACATCACTTACTACAGCAGTAGTATACCACAGAGCCACCTGAGCAAAGAAACGTGCAAAACTCCAGGGCCTTAACTGAGTCAGCAGGACAGCTTTGCTAATGACTTAAACAGGAGCAAAGTCTTACTTCAATGAGGTTAGTCTAGAATTACAGATTAATTTCACATTAGAGCCGACCAAATGGTAGCAAACTTGATTCATTAGTCTTTAAATGGCTGAAAAGGACAGAGCACATTTGTTGTTTGTTTGTTCTCAGGCTACTGTGCATCATTGTTTTCTCAAACTGAAAGGTTTATTACTTGTGAAAAATAAAAAATGTGCTAGTATCAGTGGGTTTATAAATTTAAAATTAATTAGTGTTTTATTTGCCAGTTACACTCCCACAAGTAATAGGTCAAAGTAAACTGATGAGCAATCCTGAGATTAAAATGTGTTTGCAATTGGTGAGCATATATGAATAACACACACTTATGTTGACAGAGAGGTCAGTTAATGAACAACTCCCAGCCAAGTGGACCTCTGCTCACACTGGCCATTAGGCCAGTGAGTACTTCAGCCACCCTTGTCATACACCAGGAAAATTGTTTATTCCAGAACAAAAATTTACTGCCTAACAACTAAGCCTCTACATTTAATAGGTTCTTACTGAATATGTTGTGAATGAAGAGAAACTTGCTTTTTTTCACACCAGTGTGTTGCTCAGTTTGGTAAACTTCTCAGTTATCAGAGACACGCTGAACTTGTCAGAAGCAGTTAGTTTATACCACAAGCAGATACTTCATAAATTGCGAAGTTTTTTGGGGATCCAGTGCCCCAGGGCATTCGATATTTGTACTGCTGAGGGGCTGTAACTCTTTAGTTTACCATGGAAAAACAAGAAGAGCAGGCAACTTTCCTCTCCTTAGGCTATGTGAGCAAGATTTGTAGTGGAGTTCAAGCTCTTCTTGGCCTTTCTCCCTACCAACCCTGACTTTGCTAGACACAAAATTTACACCACTGTGTACATATGCCTGCCTACCGAAATCATGGCCCACTTGCATTGTTTCTGCTAGGTGTGCACCATGTACACAGTGACTGTGTAAGGCATGTGTTAGGAACAGACATACTGTGTTGTGATGGTGAACACAATATGTCTAATGAATTTGCAATTGAAGCAGTTTGCAATCCAGCTGCAATTTTATTTCTTTTAAAACCTCATGCTCATTGTTGACTCACAGGCCAAGGAGGCTAGCACTCCATGTCTAGACTCTAGCATCTTATTTTCAACTCTAACTAGTTTTAAGAATTAATTTTTTTTGTTGTTTTAAAGCAATCTTGAAGATCTGTCTAATGCAACACTCTTACCTGTAATGGTTTCCAAACCATCCCATGAGAAATATATTATGTGTCCTCCACATACTGGTCTCATCCTGTATGAGACAACATCTCTGACAGCAACATCAACACAGCCAAACTATTACATTTCAGTATGGTCCAGAAGGATTCTCCAGGGTACTTAGTGATCTGTAAACTCTCAGCACCATTCAGTGCCATGTGGATACCTCTTGGCATCTAGAGGTGTCTGCTCTGTGGAAAAGCAGTCATAATGTCATGCAAGAGTGCTTTAAGTGTGCAAATATTCATTTGGCAATCCATTTGCTCTCTTCCAAGGTCCTTTTAAGAGCTGGTGCATGAAATGACCGGATCAGAGTCTTGCCAGACACTCACTATTGGAGAGGTTTGGTCTGTGCAGGATTAGGTGAATCAAGAACAGCAATCTGCAAAAACATGGGCTTAAGCTTCACAGTGACATTAAGTTTTGCAAAAAGCTGTTCCTGGGAGTGTGCTGCCATGCCTGGCTGTTGGCAGGATGGGGAATCGGGGAAGAAACCATGGCAAAGCCAGTCCCCTGAGGCACAGTATGAATTCATACAAATGCTCTTTACCTCGTCTCTTCCCCATGAACTTGCAATGGCACAATTGCTCACTTGTTTCTTGGTATCAGTTGCCTACACCTATTGTGATATAGATAACCTATATAAAGCCTTCACATGACTTCAAAACAGGTTTATATATTTAAATATATACTGCAATGGTGGCTGCCACTACGCTGTAAGCAAGAGGGAGTTGAGAGGGCAGAGTACTTGCTCACAAGCTCCATATTTTTATTCTTTGTGTTCAGAGAACCCTTCAGTCCCATTCCTTATCAGATATCAAGGTTGAGTCACGCACAGCTTTTGTTGACACACCAGCATCATTGCTGTGTGTCAGCCTGATGCTCTGGCCAAACAAACAGCCAGTCCTTCCTCCATATCCCTCTAATTTGGTATCAATGGCAAAACAATTTTTTTTTCCTGTGCAAGGACAGGATGTTATGTCCTTCTGCATCTTCCCATATTTTCTGCATTTTTTTTTCCCAAACAGTGAAGAAGGATTTCTTTTGCAATTTCTACCCCAGAAGCCTTCAGTGATGTGGGTAGATGTTACCACAATAGAGATCAGCACAGATCAAGGCTTACAGGATGTAGTAATGAGGATGGCTTTTAAATCAGTAGATGAACTTATAGACCGATATAATATTTTTCTGTCCAGCTACGACTGTGCCACAGAATCATAAACTGCCATAGGGACTTAGGATTTATTAATTGATATCGGATCTCATATCAGACTAGCACCCTGATAAACACATTTATGCTTTGGTTTAGTGCCAGATTTTACTATTGAATACCACACTTAAACAGAAATGGCACATGAAAATCCACTTTTCAAATTAGGTCTTCTGTAGCCAACTTTTTGAAACAAGATTCAAATCCCTTTAACTTTTTAAGGAAAAAGGCAACAATTTTCTTTCAGAAGCACAAAACAGCAGGAGCTAAATTTTATTTTCAGTTATTAATGGTGTTCTGCTGAAATAGCTGTGAAGTCATGTTGCATTTTTCCGAGCTTGGAGAGTAAAATCTGTCCCCAGGAGTTTGGAAAATGCCTTTTTTTTCCCAAACCACTAAAGCCATCAGTGTGGCTTTTGTTACTTTTTTGGTTTTTAAGGCCAGGGGAGGAGATAGGGGGAGAAAAGAATGGATTAATCTGGAATGGCCCATAGAAAATATGCACTGACCAAACCTGTTTAGCCCTTATTTAAATAGTTTAAATAGATGTTGACTCTCTTCTTAATCAACAGTATGAAGTTATTATCAACAATAAAACATCCTTGTAAGTGTCTGTCAGTCCCCTGCCTTGACCAGTGTATTTTATTCGAAGGTTACAACGTGAACTTATTTATTTTTCCAAATGCCTACTACAATAGCCTGCTCCTCTGACATTTTGCTGGGCATGGGTCAGTCACTGTCTATCTTATCCCCAGCCTGGATGAACTAGGAAGATTATTAACCCTTTAGTTTGATGTCCAGGGTGACAGCCTGCTCAGCATCCACAGAGTTAGTGTGTGCTCTCCCGAATGATTAATGAATAAAGCTATGGAAAATGCCTTTTGTTATTTCCTGTTGTGGGTCATAATATTTTCTGTCCCTGATTCGCTCTCCATATCATACAGAAGCAATACTTTAGAAATGCCAGATGTGATCCAGAAAGATTACGGAAGAAAAAGAGATATTTTTTTTCTTTACCAAAACTCAGGAATCTGAATTTGAATGCTACGTTAATCTTAGATTTTATGTAGCATTTAGAACAGAAATCTGAATATATGGTGAATAATATGTTTACTACCAATATATGATAAATTTGTGTTCAAAACTTTTTCATGTATCTTGTAAACCCCTTTGGTTTCGATAATTTTTTAAAGAAGATAATTAGTACAGGTTATTCTGGAATTTCTCCTGACAGCTTTACTACTTGCCCAGAGACAGTCAACCCCATCAAACTTTAAGATGAAACTCACAAAGAGCTGAAGCCACTGGGATACAAGGGCACACCAGTCTGCTCTGACGCTGAAAAATTAGTCACTGTGGCAGGTTGGCCCTTGGCTGGGGGCCAAACCACACACACCCGCTCACACAGTCCCTGCCCCCACCCAATCATAGGGGAGAGAATTAAAGAGGTAAATGGCAAAGAGGACTCGTGGGTTGAGATAAGGACAATTTAATAACTAAACTACAATAATATTGGAAATAATACTATATACAAATATGTAATGTGATACACAGTGATACTGCCCCTCCCCACCTGATGA